>ML663009.1:10441704-10670359 GCA_007570785.1 Antilocapra americana | reverse complement strand
GAGTGCCAAAGAATTGATGCTTTTGAACTGTGATGTTGGAGAAGACTCTTGAGAGTTCCTTGGCCTATGGGAAGATCAAACCAGTCAATCCTTAAAGAAATCAGTCCTGAATATTCATTGGAAGGACCAATGCTGAAGCTGAAGCTCCAATACTTTGGCCACCTAAGGCAAAGAACTGACTCATTGGAAAAAGACCCTGATGCTGGGAAAGATTGAAGGCAGGAGGAGAAGGGGACAACAGAGGATGAGATGGCTGGATGGCTTCACCAACTCGATGGACATGAGTTTGAGCAAGCCCTGAGATTTGGAGATGGACAGGGAAACCTGGCGTGCTATAGTCCATGGGGTTGCAAAGAATCAGACACTACTGAGCGACTAAACTGAACTGAGGGACACAACAAAAACTGTAATGTAAGAATATAAGTTCCCAAAAGTCACAGACTTTGCATGTTTTTTTCAGACAAAATTCCCATCTCACACCAAAGCCCCCAACCCAAAGGAAGGAAGTATTCCACAAATAATGGTTAGGTTGAATTAAAGGGTAGAAGGGACATGATTGATTTCTAATTTTGGAAGATGGAGCGGAGGGCAACAAGAATTGCAGCCAAAAAAAAAAAAAAAAAAACAACCAACTTGTTAGAAGGCTGTTGATAGAGTTGTCCACACAAAGATAATGGCAGCTTGGACCAGAATGTTGTCTGTCCAGATTGAGAGGTGTGATTAAATTTAAGCTATATTTAGGAGGTAGAACTGACTGCACTTGCTGATGTATTATTGGATGTTAAGGAAAGGAAGAAGACATAATTATAGATGAGTTTCATAATTATTTATGTAGGTTTCAGGCATGGGCTCTTAGGTCAATGAGGGGGAAATGAAGGGACACCCAGGGAGGCAGGGAAGGAAATCAAGAACTTGGTTTTGGACAAGGTAAATGTGCGATACCTGAGAGATGCACAAGTGGAGGTGATGTGTAGGCAGATGGACATATAAATCCTGAGCTCAATGGAATGTAGTGTTTGCTCCTGCCCTAAAAATCTCTTACTACAATAGCAGCGACTCTTATCATCAACAAAATTTTATAAAGATAATAGTTATACTACATACTTAGCAGGCTCTAAACTTGGGCTAGGTGTTGAAATAACCCTCTATGTGTATTCACTCATTTGACGCTCACAACAACTATTTTTGCAGTGTGTCATTTTTGTCTCCATTTCACAAACAAGAAAACCATATGTTAGAAAGTGAAATGAATTGTCTGAAGCCACCAATCCAGCAAATGGAAAATGTAGGATTTGACATCATGTGTGTGTGGAGTGGGTTGTCAATTCCTCCTCCAGGAGATCTTCCCTACGCAGGGGTTGAATTAGTCTCTCTTATGTCTCCTGCATTAGCAGGCAGGTTCTTTACCACTAGCACCACCTGAGCAGCCCAGGATTTGACATCAAGACTGTTTAACCCCTGTGCTCTGACCACGGTGACCTCCTGTCTCTCAAGAGGCAGAGGTTTTGGAAACATTTCCTACTCGGCTTCTAAAGCATCTTGTGACCTTGAACCTCAGATGGGAAAGGGAAGGTAATCAGTTAGGTCCCCTGCAGTTCCGCTGAACTGGAATGCTGATCTATTTCATAAATCCCTTTTTTAAAAGTTTTTATTTATGTATTTAGTTTTGTCTGTGCTAGGTCTTCATTGCTGTGCAGGCATCCTCTAGTTAAAGTGAGCAGGGGCTACTCTCTAGCTGTGGTGTGTGGGCCTCTCATTGCTATGGCCCCTCTTCTTGTGGAGCGCGGGTTCTAGGCATTCAGGCTCAGTAGTTGTGACGCACGAAGCTTCGCTGCTCCGAGACATGTGAGATCTGCTCCATGGCATGTGGGACCAGGAACAGAACTGGGGTCCCCCACATCACAAGGTGGGTTCCAACCAATGGACCACCAGAGAAACCCACCAATCCCATTTTTAATGTGAATTTGCTGTAGGTGCCTGTCAGAGATGAGACTCAAGCTGACAGTTCATTTTGATGTGTATGAGAAGGGCAAATCTCTTTAAGTGAAGACTCAGCACACTGCTTTCTTGATCTGAATTCCAGTGGAGTAAAACTCTTTAGAACAAATATTTCTGAGTGAGAAAATATTCAGCATCTCATATTCACTTTTAACATCTAAATGTTAACCTCAAGGATCCCTCTGAGCCAAATATGGGTGTGATGCTTGAGCCAGACACAGTTTCCTCTAACATCTGCATCCAGGGTCTGCCAAACGTCGCCACCTATGCTGTCCCCATGACACATGGGTCCCCTGTCACCTGGCCCCACTGTGCTGGGAGGTGACACAGTGTGTTGTACTTTGCTCCAGTGATTCTGATTGCCCTGCATTTCAGAAAGGACGTCCTGACTTCTCCTCCTGGCTTATTCTTTGGGCCAGTGTTTTGGGGTTCATCTAGTATGGGCTTTCATTTTCAATTTGGCTGGAACATGCTAAAGAGCCATTCATATGTGTTGGTGGGAAGTTGGTTCTGATTAGATTAAACTTCTGAGAGAGGAAAGAGCCACTGATTAAAGACATAAAAAGGAAACACTTTAAATGAGTAAGTGGCTCATCTTCATAGCAAAGTATAAATTAAACATAGTCCAGGGATCAGCTTTGAATAGCAGCTGGATAGAGCGAGTTTTTCTGAATACATCCCCAAGGAGAAGGTGCTCACGGCAATTCAGGGGGGCTTAAACCACCAGAGAAGGCTCTGAGCACTCCTGAGTAAATGGAGGGGCTGAGTTACCTGATAATAATGACTCTCACACTAGGGACAGGAAGGTTTAATTTGGATTTCAGAAAATTGTTCCCTGAGTCCCTGTGACATTCAAGCTCATTATCACCCTCTGACAACACTGGGGATGGTAATGGGGCCAGAGATCTTAGTTCAAAACAAAAAGACGCGATTAGAGTTGACAGCACGCATGTCAATGGGACCCTGATTTGGAACGTGGCTGACACCTCGGTCTCAGAGCCGGAAGCTTCTGTAGTGTTGGGTCTATAGGAACGCCTGGGCTGGAGCTAGCCAGCCTCCCCAGCCTTCTCAGCTTCACACAGAGGGTCAGCCCTGCCTAGACTGTGTCCCCTGCCCAGGGCTGGAGGTGTGGCTGCAGCCCCACTTCCCCTGGCTCAGGCTGGGGTCTGTGGAGCCGTCATGGGGCTGCTGCGTGTGGCTGTCAGAGGAACACTGAGCCATGCATGGTCTTCAAGCCCCTGGCTTTCCCTTTTCCAGCCTGCTGGGTTCACCTTTGGTTTTCTCACAGCTTCTCTGGTTCTGAACTTGAACCAGACTCTCCCCATAGCCTGTTTTGTAGGAGTCCTAATGCCTACCTTCCCCCGACAGTTCCCTTTCTTTCTCCCCACTGAGAACTAAATCCCCTCTTTGTATCTTCAGTCCCTAGTGGGGACCTACTCTGAATAGACTCATTATCTGGACTTGGAAATCTCTCCTCGTGCCTGGACCTTCTATGGCAAAGTCTCACTCAATAGACTGAACCCCTGGTTATCCATGCTGCAGGGCCCAGGCCTCTCTGGTCACCCTGCCCCTCACATGCCTGCAGCTTGTATGAACCAAGGAAGTGATCACAGTCTGCAACAGCAGCCCCCAGGCCCCAAAGGCTGAGCCCAGGACAAGTTTATTCCTCAGTCACTTCACAGCCCCCTAAAGGGTATGAGGCACTCCTGGGCAGCTCCTCTTAAAGTGGTAACTGAGGGCTTAGAGTGCTTTTTCTGTGGCTTCCCCATCTTGAACTTCAAAGTCATTTTGATAAAAACATCCAGTGGAATGGGGCGAGGGGGGAGAGGTTGAAGTGTTCATGGGTTCCCTTACTGGATACTTAAATATCTGGGCCCGAAAGTGACAATTGTAATTTCCTCCTGTTTCATTGGCCTGAGCTGCTCACACAATCCCTCCTGCCTCAAGGGGGGCTGGAGGATGTAGAGGAGCCCACAGATTCAGCCACGTTCGTGGAGACCCCCTTCTCCTGGCTTCACTTCCCCAACCCCAGATAGAACCAGGCCTGTCTTCTTCCTTTCCTTCCATTTGTCTTAAGTCCAATCAAGTCAATTGTGTTTGGACAATAAGTAATCAGGGCTGTTGGCTGATAAGAGAGTTGAGGTAACCATAAATAAAGTCTCCTTGGTTGGAACCATTGAAAGATATCTTCTAATCTCAATGACTGCATGTTTATAAAGTGATCTTCCTGGAATTTCCTATAAGGAAATGAACTCTCATGGTCCCAGTCTTTATAGTCAGAGCACTAGGATCCAAGGAAAAGTTGGACTTCCCTGTCTATGATGGGCTGGTTTTCTGAACTTGGCACCATGGCTGCCCCTGGGTTTCCAGTAGGTAAACAGCTATTTCAGCAAATCTCAATACCCTGCAAAACAGCCTTTTACTTTTTCTTCATAAAAAGCTTCCAGACATTCCAGCCCAGCTGGTCTCTTCTTGGATTCCTGCCAGATGAATCCTCCTGCTGCCTTCTGATAGTTACTAAAAATCCCTTTTCGAACAGGGGAACTGCTTCAAGTGCTTCTTAGGGCTGACCCCAAATCAGACCCCTTCAGGGACACCTTCCAAGAAAAAGCATCATTTTTTTTTTTTTTAATTCCGAGTAGCAATTCTGTCCAAAAGACTCTTTGGCAGTGTTTTATTATAAAAACAGGGCTTGGGAAACTGGATCCCCAGGGAGTGTTTTTCTGCTAGAAGAATAAGCATTGCCGGACTTTAAAAATGTTTCCTTGAAAATAATGAAATATCTGCCCTTGGGAACCTGGGAAGGCACCAAGGAAAGTGCACAGGGGATGACTTCGAACGAAGGCCCGACTCTCTGTCCTTTGTCCATGCAGTTTGTCAAGCCCCTGTCATGTGCCAGGCCCTGTTTCGGCTCTAAGGGCCTTCTCTCACAGGCTAGTGCTTCAGGCCCATAAATAGGAAAAAAAGCTCCATCTCACTGGTGCTCAGGGAATTGCAAATTGAAACTACAGTGACAGTGAATTTCACACCCCTCTATGGACACTGCCAAATGTTGGCAAGACTGTGAAGCAACATGAGTGCTCACCTGTGCTGGTGGGGGTGGAACACAGGATTCTCACTCTGGAAGAGCTTCGCTCTCCTTGGGAGAGCTGAATGTGTGGCATAACCCGTGCCTCAGACATCACACTGTGGTGTAGATACACGGAGAGGTGCCCTCTCTTGGGTGCCAAGAGACATGTATGCTTTCCAAGGAGTGCTATTCATAATCTGGCAAACAACCAGACTGGGGCCCACCAGGAGCATGCATAAATAAATGTCTGTATATTTATACAACGGAACATGATAGTGATGCAAGTAAATGAGGCAAGAAGCAAGTGGCTGAATGCAGACAATATGCTTCCATTTATGTAGCCTTTAAAACCAGGTAAAACTAAGTAGGTAGTTGAGCTTGAGGGTAAGGACATTATTAACAAGACTGAGGATAGTGGCTTACCTTTGGGGCAGGGAGGGGCACACAGAGATGCTCTACCTGTGCACTCTTTCTTATGCTGGTGGCACACAGACACTTGTCCCTTGGGTTACATGTCTTTAGACTGTACATATACATTGTGTACACACAGAGCTAGAGAAAGTACAGGGAACATGGGAATGCAGAGCAGAGGCATTTAATATGTGCAGGGCAGCTGGGAAAGTAGGTAGGAATTAGCCAGGCAAATAAATATATATGTGACAGGGCAAAGGGGCTGACCACCACTGGCTTTTGTCTTCACTTTGCCCAGGCTTGACCTCTCTTTCCTTCTCAATCCCATGCAGGGCTGTGAATAGAGTAAAACGCGTGCCATGTCTAAGGTGGAAATTGAAAGATGTCTTAAGAATACCCAGCCCTTGTCAGTGTCTTTGTTTGCCTGCCTTTCTGACCCTACAGCCACTCTGCAAACCCATGTCTGGTCTCCTGCCAGACATTCTCAGGCCTCAGCCTCCATCCTCCTCGTCTTCTTCCCCCTAGCCTGCCTGGTTTGGCTTTCAGCTCTTGTCTCAGCATTTCACAGCCAAGTTAGGCGAGACTGCTACACATAAAAAGGTAATTAACAACATGAGCCAAGAAATAAGGACCACATGAGTGGTGAAAATCATGTGTTTCAGGAGTTAGGAGGAACAGGGCCAGGCTGGTTTTGGATGGATGGAGAATAGCAAGAAGGGTTTCTGGGCTAAGGGAACAGTGGGAACATTTTGCCAAGAGAGAATAGCTCATTACAAGTCATAAGGAGGTAAAAGCTGGACAGGATTTGGGATCTTATCCGGCAAAACGTGGTTATGAAGTACAAGACTAAGGTGCCACCACCCTCAGTCCCTTACTTATGGTAGCTATTACTAATAAACGGTAGCATGCTTTTCTGTTGAGTCCAGACAGAGGCTCAGAATCCTTTTAAATATATATATATATATACATTTGGCTGTGTCAGGTCTTAGTTGCCGCATGCAGGATCTTTACGGCATCACACGGTCTCCAGTTGTGACACGTGGGCTCTGGAGCGTGCGGGCCTGGTAAGTTGCAGTGTGTGGACTTAGTTGTTCCGTGGCATGTGGAGCAACCGATTCCCCGAATTCCCTGATCAGGGATCGAATTCCTGCATTGCAAGGCAGATTCTTAACCACTGGACCACCAGGGAAGTCCCTCAGAATCCTTCTTAACCCAGTGCTTCAGAAGTTAATCCGTTTGTTAATAAGTGAATGGATCCAGCATGGGGGTGTTACCTGCTATTCCTACCAAAGCTTCCAGAGTGATCACTAGTGTGTAAATAGGAGGAATGGTCGCACTGTATCCTGGTGTCTTGCTTCCAGTGCCCCCCTACTTTGCAGCTCCCAATTCACAACTCTACTGGGCATCATTTGAGGTATTGGCAAGAAAACTTAGAAGCACAGAACGCAAAAAGAAGAAGTAATCTAAAATGTCCCTGAGTCCACCTCCTCCATTTGGCAGCTGGGAAAAGCAAGGGCTTGGGATGGAAATAGGTCTGTTTATGTAACTGGCAAATATAGGTCATAAATTTGGTCTTCTGACCCTGACCTTGTACTGGCAGCTCCCAGTCCCAGGAAGAGAAAGGAACCTGGTATTTCCTACAAACCTATTAGATGGCTGTCTTTGCTAGTGGGAGCTGTTCATACATCATCTCTTTTAAACCTGCCAGTTGCCCCAATAAGAAGGCACATGACATCCAAGGACAAGTCCTAGTCCAAAGGCCAACGTGTGACAGAGGCAGGATCCACACCCTCCACCAGCCTCCAAAGACCTGTGTACTTTCTTGCAGTTCCCAGGTGGATGCACCAAGTTTTTCTGAAACAATCGCAGAATTAGGGCTCCCTGGAAAGAGCTGGTGGTGAGCAGGACTCACTCTTCTATTTACAACAGTTCAGGTTCCTCGTCACGGTCACATCTGGGGCAGCCTGGCAGCTCCTCCGTGGGCATCTGTGAGCACTGGCGAGGTCAGGGGCTTTCCCTACACCGAGTTCATGGCTCCGTAAGACAAAACCGCTTACGATCTCTCAGGCTCGTTTGATAACTTCTCACGTTTTACGATGGTAATTTAAGCTCTGCAGCCAAAGTAGCTCTCCTCAGTTGCAGCAGCCTGCACTTAAATGTCAGAGCTTTGCTGAAAAACCACTTGGGTTTGAAGGAAGTCATTGTGTTCAGTAAAATCTGGCACATTTTATGTTTATGGCCTTTATTAGAGGAGCCAGCTGAGCGAGTTAAACCACCGCCGTGTATGGTTAGTACAAGCCCAGGGCTCTGGCATTGCTGGAACCATTCATTCAAATCACAGTTATTGAACATATACTAAGTGCCCGGTGCTGGCATATACAACATGCTCCTTGTCTTCCTGGAGCTTATCCTTTATGGAGGCGGAGGGCAGACATTGAAAGAATAAATGCATAAATGGAAGTATTGTGAATAAGCATCATTAAGAAGAAAAAGGTGGAGTGCTAAAAGTACTCACAGGGGATCTAATTTAGACTGGGTGGGTGAAAGAAGGTGATATTTGAACTGGGTAACAAGTGAGGGAGCTTTTCCAGAAAGATGCAGTAGTGGGTACAAAGGCACAGAGAGAGGAAAGAACTTGGGGTGGTCAAGAAACATGTTGCCCAAGCCCATCCAGAGGCCACGAGGTCCAGCCTCGGACTGACGTGCCACCAGGCATCCCTGGCGCCCATAAGACTAGCATACACCTCACTTGTTATAACAAACCGGGGTCACGAGCACACAAGGTAAACATTCAGTTCTACCTTGGTAGTGGCTTCTGATGCCCAGCGACCTCATCTGCTGTCTCGATTTCTGACCTTTGGTCTTCGCTCCTCAGTGACCGCTCTGATACCCAACCCTGGCTCTTCCTCTTCCTGGCATCTCTACCCCCTAGAACTTGTAATACTGAGCCATCATTCTGTCCCTTTGTCCTCCCTCCAATGGCCCTACTTCTCTAGCACAAAGCCTCCCGTCTATCACCTCCATCTGGTTTGGGTCTTGCCACAACATGCCAGTGATGACCTGTGTCCCAGGCCTGGCACTCTTTTACTTCCTCATCCCCTGTTCCTCCCAAGCCTCCATGGATGCTTCAGGGCATCATCGTTCATGAAACCCAAATGCCAGTGGTTTTCTTCCCTATCCTTTGTCTACAATCCATGAGAGGGTCTCTGAGATCAGCTGTGGGGCAGACTTCTGAGATTCTCTTTCAGGGTCAAGCCATGGGTCAGTGGAGTCACTCCTCACGTGAGGATCATGGAGCACAGGCTTTCTCTTGTTTATTTCAGGGTCGTTGGGCAGGGTCCAGAAGTGGAGGGGCACACATGCCAAACAGACTTTTCTGCTCCACCTAGAAGCTGCCAGGAACCCAAAGGCAATATACAAGGCAGATGGTCTTCATAGACGGGTTTCTTTTCACAGAAGAGAGGAGGGCAGAGGTGTTCTAGGTGAACAGGTGCTCCCAGCCCCTGGAGAGGTGCCTCTCCCTGCTGGGTCAGGCACCCCGGAGGGCAGCACGTCTGTCGTCTGCTGGGCTTCAGCAGACACGTAACTCCTCTGCGATCACTTGTCTCCTGAATGTGGCTGTACCAGAGAAGTCAATAGCAACCATATGGTTATTATAAAATACTTAACAATGCCAAGTGCAAACTAAGGGCTTAGCAATATCCCCAGCATTACAGTGGGGGCTTCCGGAGCCCACAGCCCAGTGCAGGGGTCACTGCTATGCATGTTTCATAGACCTGAGGTTAAGCACCCCAGAGCTGCCGCTCAGCCAGGACATGAGGGGACCAGAATAGACCCAGATATCCTGGCCCCTCCTCAACTACCATGCATGCAGAGCTCACATGGAGGCACGCTCAGGCCTAAATACATGTCTGCACTCCGTCTCCTTTTTCTCCTGGGTAAAATTGAGGCTGGAGGAGAAATATCCTGCCAAGGTGAGAGCAGCAGGTGGCAGAGAAAAACACTTGAATCCAGTTCACTCTGGCTTCAGAGCTGTGCTTTTAAAAACTACATGCTACCCCCACCTGGCCCAGCCACCCCACCTCTGCTGGAAACTCATGATCTGTTCTAGGCACCATTTAGTACCTGTCTAAAGGAGACTCAGGTGAAGAAGCTGGAGAACATTTTGAAAGAGGGAAGGATACAATCAAACAAGCAAGTCATGATCAGGAAAGATAGGGCTGGGGTCACAGAACAAGACAGCTTAACCTAGTTGAAGGGGCTACGGAACTGTGATGCTGAAGTCGCACCCTGAGAAGGTTACATGAAGTGGGGTAGGGAGGGTATGTAATGGCATGTGCAGAAGTCCAGAGGTGAGAGGAGACCCCGCATGCTGGAGGAAACAGAAGAATGTCAGCGTGGCTCCAGCACAGGCTGTGTCGGGAAGCAAGCATGAGGCTGGAGGGATGGGCAGAGGCCTGGCCCCAGGAGCTTCAGAGGCTGTACTGGGAAGGGTGCGGTGCAGGCAGGACATGATCCAGGGTACACCTTCAAAACAAATATTGTATATTAATGCACATATATGGAATCCAGAAAAATGGTATTGATGAACCCATTTGCAGGGTAGGAATAGAGACACAGATTTGGAGAACAGACTTGTGGACAGTGGGGGAAGGAGAGGGTGGGACGAATTGAGAGTGCAGCTTTGAAACATATACATTACCATATGTAAAACAGATAGTTTGAGGGAAGTTGCATATAACACAGGGAGTTCAACCCAGTTCTCTAGGACAACCTAGAGGGGTAAGGTGGGGTGGGGGTTGGGAGGAAGGATCAAGACGGAGGGGACATATGTATACTTTTGGCTGATCCACACTGTTGCAGGGCAGAAACCAATACCACACTGTAAAACAATTATCCTCCAATTTAAAGTAAAATAAAATCATTCTGGCTGCTGGGTGGAGAAGAGACTGGAGGAGGAAGGCAGGAGAGAGGGCAGTTGTTCGAAGGCTGTTGCAGTGTCCAGATGGGACACAGCTGTGGTCTGGATGAGGGTGTGGCTGCAGGATGGGGAAAGGGGTGTGGCTTCAAGAGCTCAGCAAAGTCCAGGCTGCTCCTTTCACTGCGCAGCCGAAGGCACAATGGGAGGTGCGGCCGCCCCCCTTCTGATTAGCACCATGGCACATGTGCCCACTCTAAGGTGAAATGGTGACTGACTCTTTGAGAAACAGGTCTTGGAATAAAAGAGCTTTGCTACAAATCATAGTCCGTGTTGTGTTGTTGAAATATGTCAATTAGTAGCCTCTATTCTGGTTGCACAAAGAATAATTACCCCGACACTGTTATCAGTAACATATTCACGGTATTTGCAAGGCTTTTCTTGAAAATCTGCGCAACCCGTGAGTTGGAAATCAGCACAGTCCCAGAATGTAGAGGTCATGGACACAAAGGTGCTCAGGCTGGGTGTGGGAGCTTCCTTCAAATCTTGGTCACCCTAGGGGAAGCACTGGCTCTTCCTTGAGCTTTAGTAAGTTCAGATACATCCTTCTGTTTTCTGTAACAGCTGTGTGGAAAACACCTGTGTGAACCAAGGCAAGGGACAGCCCTCTTCTCCGTTTCCTCATTTGGCATTGGAAACAATAACCACTGGGCTTCCGGCGGAGCTACCACTAGGTGGCGCTAGTGGTAAAGAACCCGCCTGCCAACGCAGGAGACAAGAGACGCAGGTTTGATCCCTGGGTGGGGAAGATCCCCTAGATAACCCACTCCAGTACTCTTGCCTGGAGAATCCCATGGACAGAGGAGCCAGGCTGGCTACAGTCCATAAAGTTGCAAAGGGTCAGACACAACTGAATCGACCTAGCATGCACGCATGCCCAATAATCACTACCTCACAAGATCTTATTCTGAAGATTCTGCTGTACATCGTTTGTACAATAGTAGCTGAAGATGATCAAGTGCTAATTATGTACTAGGCATCTTTCTAAGCACTTTGCATATGAGCACTTTAATCTTTTCAGCAGCCTCATGAGATGGGAACTATTAGGATCCCCTGGAGATGAGGAAATGGAGACACACTGAGATCAAGTGAGTAACTCACAGTCACACAGCTAGTATGAAACAGAGCCAGGGTTTGAATCCAAGTAGTCTGAGTTCAAACCCTGTGCTTATAACCTCCATGCTACACAGTCCAGTGCTGGAACATAGTGGGTGCTCAGTGGGGATGTTGATTTCCTTTCCATTGGCCCTAAAGTGAAAGTGAAAGTCGCACAGTCATGTCTGATTCTTTGCGACACCATGGACTATATAGTCCATGGAATTCTCCAGGCCAGGATACTGGAGTGGGTAGCCTTTCCCTTCTCTAGGGGAATCTTCCCAACCCAGGGATCAAGTCCAGGTCTCCCACAATGCAGGCAGATTCTTTACCAGCTGAGCCACAAGGGAAGCCCATTGGCCCTAAATGGTACTAAATGCAAGAGAAGCTCAGAAAGTGGTAGGTCAGTCCCTTGCTGTCCAACTCTAGCAACCTACAGGGACCAATTGGTGTGAAAAAGCCTGGTGGAAGAGAAGGCAGTCTCTTCCTAACCAACATAGAGGAAAATTAAGCTAAACCTGAAACTGACCTTACCTTAGAGGAAGACCTATGGTTGTTGATGGGTACATGTTATAGGTGCAAATATCATCTGCCAAATTGTTCAATTGACAATACCTGACAAATGACCACTGCTGTCCACCAAAAAATCTTGATTGCTTTTCTCCAAAGTCTTACTTATCAGTTCTGATCAGGTATTTCAGGTCCATCCCACTTTATTAAGCACTAATCATTTATTGATTGGTTGTCTGTTTATACACCAATCATTTAAATATTTATTCAAAAAGTGCTTACCAAACACCTATATGTACCAGGCTGTGTGTTCAGTGCTAGAGAAGAGAAATGAATGAGATACGGGTTCTGCCCTCTAGGAACAGAGTAGCAAGTAAGTTGTGGTGTCAAGAGCTTTGAGGACCAGAGGAGTGAGCTATTGGCTGTGCCCCAAGAACTGAGCAAAGACCCCACAACAGTTTGGCCAAGATCTTGAGAGATGATAATTTTTTTCAGCTGGAGAAGAGTAGGGCAGGCATCCCAAAATTGCAAATAGGGTGAGTAAAGGCCTAAAGGCACAAAAGGACGTGCATGTTTCAGAACACTAGACATCAAGAGTGGCTGGGATGATTGTGGCAAGGACTTCAAGACACTGTCCCTCGACATTCAGGTTGCAAGGTCATCACTCTTTATTTTTCAAAACTGAACAGCATCCAGTTGAAGCTCCTATGCACCAAAGTCAAGGAGAAGTTTCACATCATTCCTTTTTTTGAACCTCCTCCTCCCTTGAGTTCCATCAGAACTCAGGGCTCAGAAATGATGGAGCGGGAGCAGGGCGCTGGCTCTCCCTGTGGAGATCACTCATCCTTGTCCAGGCCCATATGGCCATTGTAATGTGACGTCTCTCCTTGAGGTTCTACTGGTCCCTCCTGCAGAGACAATTACCAAGGATTTTGTTAACTTGAGGCTAGGAGAACCCAGATCATTGGTCACAAAATGTCTAGTGTCTTCTTTGGGGGAAGGAAGGTGGAAAGACTGGAGAGGAAGGGTGCATTAACTCTTTGCTGGTGAATCCACAGCAAATGGAAACAAGACACAAATTAATGACCCAATAACCTTCCTGTTCTAGGAGTAGAATTAAGGTATGGCTCGCTCCCTTTGCAGACAGGAGAGTAAGGTGAGGAGGGCTGGCTGTGTCCAAGCTCCTGTTCGTTGTCACCTCTCGTCTGGGTTCAAGGCTCAGAGTCAAGTCTGGGCGCTGATGAGTGGCTCCATGTCTTCCACAGGTGTGGCAGTGTGGCGGGAGTGTGGAAGTCCTGCCCTGCTCGCGGATTGCCCACATCGAGCGAGCCCACAAGCCCTACACCGAGGACCTCACTGCCCATGTCCGCAGGAATGCCCTCAGGGTGGCTGAAGTCTGGATGGATGAATTTAAAAGCCATGTGTACATGGCATGGAACATACCCCAAGAGGTAGGAAGCCCTTGCGGGGATGGCTTTCTTGAGGGTTGATGGGGAACAAACAAACAAAGCAAATGTGCAACTAAACTCTCCCTCCCAGGAGACAGCCAGAGTCTTGTTTGCCATGCTGAGTGAACTCTCAACCTAAGATACTGGAAGTTGCAGAAAAGGGTCTGACTGTAGGATGCTATGGGGTGCTAAGATGTGTCTTACCCCGTCTCTGATCACCTCCTCCTTGAAAGTGGGCTCCTTTCCCTCCAGATCACAAAGTCCTCATTCTATCTGAGAAAGCTGGACCAAGTGGCTCCAAGGGTCCAACATGCTCCCAGGTCCTCAGCTTCTCTGACAATAGTTTCATGGTCCCAGATTACAAATATCCCAGTAATTACCAGAATTCACCAAATGCACCTTAATATCCCTGTAGACTGAATGCAAGCTTCTCTGTTGAACCTTTGACCAAACCAATAAGCAATGTCCCTATACCTTTGGGATTTCTTGAACCACATGGATGGGGCTGGGCTACACTCCCACATGGACCCTCAGGAGGAGAAGGGACCTGTTCTGGGCATTTTTTAGGCTGCTTGTTACCTTCACAGAACCTCATCATTGCCTGCTACTGTCCTCTAGCCCTCTTGTTGTTTAGTCACTAAACTATGTCCAACTTTCTGTGACTCCTTGGACTGTAGACCACCAGGCTCCTCTGTCCATGGGATTTCCCAGGCATGAATACTGGAGTGGGTTACCATTTCCTTCTCCAGGGTATCGTCCTGACCCAGGGATCAAACCCACATCTCCTCATTGGCAGGCAGATGCTTTACCACTGAACCACCTGGGAAACTCCCTAGCCCTCTACTCACCCATATTTAAGAAATGGGAGAGACTATTTACAGTAGCTAGAACATGTGGGACTTCCCAGATGGTGCTAGTGGTAAAGAACCCACCTGCCAATGCAGGAGATATAAGGAGACATGGGTTCAATCCCTGGGCCAGGAAGATCCCCTGGAGTAGGAAATGGCAACCCACTCCAGTATTCTTGTCTGGAAAATCCCATGGACAGAGAAGCCTGGAGGGCTGCAGTCCATGGGGTTGCAAAGAGTCAGACACTACTAAAGTGACTTAGCACAGAACGTGGAAACAACCTAGATGTCCACTGACAGATGAGTGGATAAATAAATTGTGGAACATATAAACAATGGAATATTACTCATCCATAAAAAGGAATGTATTTGAGTCCATTCTAATGAGGTGGATGAACCTAGAGCCTATTATACAGAGTGAAGTAAGTCAGAGAAAGATAAATATTGTATACTAACACATATATATTGAATCTAGAAAGATGGTACTGAAGAATTTATTTGCAGGGCAGTTCTTGTCTGGAGAATCCCAGGGATGGGGGATCCTGGTGGGCTGTTGTCTATGGGATCGCACAGAGTCAGACACAACTGAAGTGACTTAGCAGCAGCAGCAGCAATGGAAAAACAGACATAGAGAACAGACTTATGGACATGGGGAGAGGAGAGAAGAGGAGAGGGTGAAATGTATCAGGAGTAACATGGAAACTTACTTGACCATACATAAAATAGTATGGTAATGTGGGCTTTGCTGTATGTGTCAGGGAACTCAAACAGGGGCGCTGTATCAACCTAGAGGGGTATGATGGGGAGGGAGATGGGAGGGAGGTTCAAGAGGAAGGGGACATATGTATACCTATGGCTGAGTCATGTTCAGGTTTGACAGAAAACAACAAAACTCTGTAATGCAATTATCCTTCAATTAAAAAATAAATAATTTTTTTTAAAAAGGGCAAGAGAGAAAGCAATGTATCTCCGGTAGCTTTGTTCAGCCTTGCTGTGTGTCATATGGAAATGACCTTGGACAGCTGGGTTAGGCAAACCCAACAGATGCCAGCCATGGGATCCCCACCTGCCTGCCAGCCAGTCTGCCTGAAGGTCATTGCTTATGTTGCGTTTTATGTGACATGGAGCTATTGACTGCATGACCACCTACTTTCCTCCCAAGGCAATGGCTTCCCCTTGAGAGTCCTTTGGAAAGCCTCCGCTCTCTCTTCCTGACAGGAAAATGGTTGATCTTTGCTTAAAGTTTCCATGTGAAGGCCTTGTTTCCTGATGTCTCCACCAAGCTAATATTTTACTCAGGCTGAGGGATTGAGAAAGTAGGCTGGGCAGGATCTTTCAAGCAGCCCCCTAAGGACCACCACCAGGGGGAGGGGTCTTGGGTCAGCTGCACTCCTGTACAATCAGCGAGACTTCAGCAGTTGGGAGAAAGTGTGAAGAACCCCAGCAGTACCAGCGGGAGTGCCGCCAACCTGATGAACCAGCCTCGAACGCAGCTCTGACAGTGGGAGTGTTTCTAGGGAAACGGTGGTGCGTTCTGGACCCATCTGTGGCTGTGGGCGTTGGATCACAGCACTCTGGGCAGGATGCTGAGCTCTGCTGTGGGAGTCCTCTGATAGCAAAATGTTGAGCACACTTGGAAATTCCCCAGGAGCTCACCAGCAAAGCGGTGTGGTTCCCTGGGTTCTGTAAAGGACTGGTCCTGTCCATACCCTTGTCACCCTTCCCTCTGCACTGTAAAGCTGCAAAGTTTGTAGCCTTCTCCACCATACCCCCACCATTGCAACTAACAGATGTTGAAATACACAGCAAATCCGAAAAGTGGTAGAGAATTGAGTGTACTTTGAGTAAAAAGTAATTGGAAAATAATGAAACTCAGTGTCTGCCGGTGACTCCTACAGGAGTTTAAACCAAGTCAAGTGAATGGGGGCTGGGGGGGGGGGCGGTGGGTAAGACAAGAAGGACAGATGAGAGGTGGACATGTCCAGGATAAAGCCTTTAGGAGGAGAAAGAAGAGGTCAGTGTGTTTCCTCTTGAACCCTTGTTCGCTACGATGTCCAAATTCCCCCTTCTGCCTCTCTCAGGCTTGTGGAAAGGGCCACTTTATACCTCCCATTCACTTCTGAAGTCATGTCACAATACCGCTTTTGACAGAGTCATCATGGGCCTCCTACCTGCCTAATTTAATGAATAGTTCAAAGTCTTCAACTTACAGGATCCTACCTTTTCCTTGAAACTCTTCACTCCCTTGGCTCCATGATTCCACACCCTAGTCCATCCTCATTCTCTGACCGTTCCTAACTCCTCGTGGGAAACTCTTACTTCCAGTGGATGTTTAAGTGCTCCCCGTGGATCTGTCCTTGGCCACCTGCTCTTACTATACACCTCTGCGGGGTAATCCCATCAACTCTTGGGTTCTGCACTGCCTACATAGAGAGGACCTCCTAGTTTCTCTTTAGCCTGACTCCTGCCTTTAGCTTCAGACTTTACCTACACATCTTCCCCTGGGTGTTTCCACAGGAACTTTAGTCTGAATCTGACCAAAACTGAGTATATCTTTCTTCCCCAAATCTGCTTCTGTTCTTATCCTCTATCTAAATGCATGATACCCCCTTTGGCCTAGACTTGTAAGCTTATTCCTGAGCAGCAGCATTCTTTAATCATCTTCCATTCCCAGTCCATCATCAAGCCCACCTTTCCATTCCTCTCACTTTTGAGTTCAGGCCTTGCCTCTTCCTCTGCAAAAGCCTCTGGCTGGTTTCCCTGAGTCAAGTCTTACCCTTTAAATCTATCCTTCTCACTACCCAAAGTCATCTTTTTAAACTCACAATGACCATGTCTTTGCCCTTCTTTAAACAACTTTCCATGTGTATAGGATCAGGCATAGAGCCCAGCATTGGACATGGATCTAAGCTTTCTCCTCCAACCACCTCCCCAGTCCCATTACCCACCACCCTGATTTTGGAGGCTCTGCAGATGGCATGGACTAGGGGAACTTCCCTGAGTGCCCTGTCCATGTCAGGCTCTTCCTTATCTCTCTGTGGTGGCCCATTTTGTCCTCTCTGCTTGCAATTCCTCTCAAAACTTCATCCCCAGCCTCCACCCTTACCACTTCTCCTCCATCTTTTTAGACTCAGCTCCGCTGACATCTTCTCTAGAAGCCATTCCCATCTGGGAAGAATGCCCCTTTTCCCCTGCATGTCTCTGTCATTGCATCATTACCCTGAAAGAGAATGTTCCGTTGTCTGAAAAATCTCTCTCTCATTAGATCAATGGCTCTTAAATCTGGCTGAACTTTAAAATCATTTGGGCTCCACCCCAGAGATTATGATTTAATTTGTTTGGAAGGGAACTAGGGAATTTTTTTTTTGAAAGCTCTTTGGGGATTTTAATGTTCATCCAGGGCTGAGAATCACTGCTCTAGCCCATGGGTTCCCTGAGGACAGATTGTATTATTCCTGTTTGTTTCACCAGGTCTAGCCCAAGGTGAGGTGTATGGTCAGGGCTCAGTAAAACCTCGCTAACATTTATTAACAAATGAATCTGCTGGCCATGTGTGTGATCCCATTCTTCTTTGATCAACGACTCCCAAAAGCATATCTACTGACCAATTGCATCAGAATCACTTGGAAACCTTTTAAAAATATTGATTCTGGGTCTCATCCTCAGAGATTTTGATGAGGAGGTGTGTAGTGGTGCCAGAATCTATGAAAAGCTCTCTAGGTGCTGGTTTGGGGAAGCCAGATTTGAGTAACACTCATTTACCTGCTCATCTTTCCCAGCTCACCCATAGCATCACCTACTCCAGGAAGCCTTCTTTGACTGCTATCCTCCCCTTTCCCATCATCCTGGCTGCCCCACACCATGGGATGAACTAAGGGCTCCTTTTCTATTGCCTCTCAACCCTCTCTGCTTCTTTCCATGCTTCACACTCTGTGCAGAGAGTCTGTTCACTTATCTGGACCTTTCAAACTCTCCTTTCAGACAGAATGTGACTGCTTCCTGTTTGTGTTCATGATGCTTAGGACAGTGCCTGACACAGTCTAGACACTCCGTAGAGATGAGTTGAAAAAGAAACAAAAGGAAGGAAATCTGGGTTCTGCATCCCTGTGTTTTCCCCAGGACTTTCCCCAGCTGTCTTTGATGTGGCAGCATCGCAATACCTTCGGCTCAGTCCCAGGCACATCTGCTCCCAATTTACTTAAGCTTCTGTCTACAAATGCAGAGCTGGAACCCTTCAACCCTGCCTAGTTGGCTGCTTGGAGAATTAAATAAGTTAATATGTGGAAAGACTTTGATCAGTCCTTGGTCAATAGAAAGCATTAGAGAAGTGTAAATTCTTGTCAATGTCATCAGTTGCACCTTCTGCATTCTACCCCGAGCTTCAGAGTGCCCTTGTTGGGCAATCTTCCTCCCTTGCTGCCCTCTCTGCAGAGTTCTTCCCTGGAGAACCCGCTCTCTCACCCACTCCCTTACCACGTGCAGGCCCAAGCTTTCGGAAGATCAGAGGAGCCTTCCACTCATGCTTCCTCTACTTTAATTGAACATCAGTTTGCTTATCAGCAGACAGAAAGTCAGTCTGCAGCAAAGCATCAGTATTTCCTTACGGAGGATTCAGAAACTCTAGACTCGCCCCTGCTTCCTCTTGCCTGAAGACAGGCTGAGTGCCAAGGATGACTCACCATGGTTCTTAGGCGACAACCGTTCTTGAGGTTTGGCTACAAGGAATGTTGTGTGTGGCTGCACACACAGGCAGGAATACTGGACAACTTTTTTTGTGGCTAAGTATATTAGTGTCCCAGGACTGCCAAAACAAATTACCGCAAACTGGGTGGCTTAAAACAACAGAAATGTGTTCTCTGGTAGTTTTGGAGATCAGAAGCCCATAGTCAAGGCACTGCCAGGGCCATGCTCCCTCCAAAGGCCCTGGGGAAGGATCTTTCCTGGCCTTTTCCAGCTTGTGGGGGGCTCTTGGGGTTCCTTGGCTTGTAGATGTGTCTTTTCATTCACTGCTTCTGTCTCTGTGTTTCCTCTCCTTTCTCTCATAAAGATTTGGGATCATCCTAAATCCAGAATCATCTCAACATCTCTAATGAATTATATCCACAAAGACCTTTTTCTCAAATAAGGTCACATTCAGAGGTTCTGGATGGACACTGTTCAACCCTTTACACTAACTATTTGGCAAAAAGGGAAGATACATGTATTGTTTTCTGATGATAAGGGTCAAGGTGACCTTCTCTGAGGAAGTTTGCTTATTTCCCAACTTCTGCCTCCTGCTCCGAAATAGAGTTTGATGCAATTTAGAGCGAACAATGCAGTACAAATGTGCTGAACCATTAAAATGGGAAGGCAAAAGTCAATTAATAAACAGGAAGGGGAAAGGAACATGATATCCAGACATAGAAACTGAACAAAACTCTGTTTCTTGAGTCTCCTAGAAGTTAAAGTAGAGTGTACTGATGTATTGTCTCTCTCCCACTTTTGATTAGGTTATAAGTAGAGAGACAATCTCTCCCTTGATCCTGAATGTAGAAAAGAAGCTTTCCTATGGGAACCTAGATTTTTTTAGGAAAACACAGAGGTCTTCCTGAGACAGACTCTTCTCATGGCTTTCTGTAAAAGCTGAGACAGTGTTCATTTGTCATCACATAAAGGCATTATAGCATAAAGTAGGATGGCCTGGGTCCAGGCAAATAGCTTTGTGATGTAAGGGTAAAGCACAGAAAAATTTAAAGAGTTAGTACTTAACGACTTTAAGTTAATACTTAACAGAGGATTGAGTAGGATACATTTATCATCAGTTGCTGTTTTCATTGTTCCATACATATTTGTTCAACTTGCGCTCATCAGTAGAGTTCAGATGCAGTGCTAGACTAGGGGCACAGAGATCAACAGGACACTCTCCCTGATCATCAGGGAGCGGGGACCAGCAGAGAAAGGCCAAGTAGAAGTTGCTGGGAAGGCTCTCAGCAGGAGCTGGGGAGCAGACCAATTATAGAAGAGATTATCAAGAAATGCTCAAAGGGCATAACCTCACTGAAATTGCACCCTGGGATTCCAGAACTTAAACCTTCAGGTTGTAGCAAGTTCAAATTTTTACATGACCTGAACTCCAATAGACAAAAATAAATGTATTTCTTCTATATCTATTTTTGTTTTGACTCAAGCCCCCATTGTCTGATATCAAAAATGTGTTCTGATCATGTCCAGATACATGCAGCAACTATCTTTGTGGTTTCCCCCAGACATTTCAGAATTAAACTGTCCATTTCATTATTTTCCCAACCCTACTAACTTGATCCCAGAATTGATGGTAGAACCAGATGGGGTCACACTGGCAGCCCATGGACCGCAGTGTCAGAGAGAGAGACCTGTGCTTCCCCATCCTCCTGTCCGCTCTGGGCTGGTATCTCATGAGATGCCACTTGCCCCGTCTGGTCCCTGGCTCCATGGTGTCATCCTCTGAGATGTCACCTGTCTCTATTTGATCCCCAGCTGGAGAGACCCCTCTCCATCTTCTGCTGTGGCATCAGCTCTTTCTCAGCTGATTCTGTGCCCTGTTCAACAACTGGGATGTGGTCCCAGGACTTCCTGGGACCACAAGAAATGTGGGGGGCTCTATCTTGCTCGAACTCAAGGACACACCCTTGTCATTGTGACTGCTCCTTGCTTGCTGCACCTCGGTGGCTCAGGGCCACATCTTTGGTATGCCTGGGAAATGAGGGACACACTACTGTCTATGCTAAACACCCTTCTGCAGGCTTAGAGAGAGGGGCTCTGCTTCTTCCACAAGGACTTGGTCTAAGCAGGCAGAAGGGCAGGCTCCTGCAAATACCCTGTAAATTTTAAAGCACAGACTCCAGACCCAGGCTGATTGGGTTCAACTTTCAACTCCATCACTTACTAGCTGTGGGATTTAGACAAGTCACCCAGGAGGTCACTGAACCTCCTGCATCTGTAAAATGAGGGTTATGTTTTGCTCCCTTATGAGTTTAAATAGGACCATATATGTAAATTTAATATAAAGTGAAAATGAAAGTCACTTAGTTGTGTCTGACTCTTTGCGACCCCATGAACTATATAGTCCATGGAATTCTCCTGACCAAAATACTGGCATGAATAGCTATTCCCTTCTCCAGGGGATCTTCCCAACCCAGGGATCAAATTGAGGTCTCCTGCATTGCAGGCGGATTCTTTACCAGCTGAGCTGCCATGGAATCCTAAAAATTTAATGTAAGTAAAATATAAAAATATATATGTCTGTCTCACATGGAACAGAGCCTGGCACATTGTGTTATATAAGCCTTAGCTGCCCTGATCACTAGGAGTAGCATCAGAATTAGCAGTATTCCATCTTCAATTCTTTTCCTTTCCTCTCCTTCTCCCGACACAGTTCAGTATCTCTCATCTTATCTCTTGAGTTAGAGGTAACCGTGTTGTTGATTCAGTCACTCAGTCAAGTCCAACTCTTTGCAACCCCATGGACTGCAGCACACCAGGCTTCCCTGTCCTTCACTATCTCCCAGAGTTTGCTCAAACTCATATTCATGGAGTCAGTGACGCTATCCAACCATCTCTTCCTCTATTGCCCCCTTCTCTCCTGCCCTCAATCTTCTCCAGCATCAGGATCTTTCCCAATGAGTCAGCTCTTCATATAAGGTGGCCAAAGTATTGGAGCTTCAGCATCAGTCCTTCCACTGAATATTCAGCACTTATTTCCTTTAGGATGGACTGGCTGGATCTCCTTGCTGTCCAAGGGACTCTCAAGAGTCTCCTCCAGCATCACAATTTGAAAGCATCAGTTCTTTGATGCTTAGCCTTCTTTATGGTCCAGCTCTCACATCCATACATGACTACTGGAAAAACCATAGCTTTGACTATATAGGCATTTGTCAGCAAAGTGGTGACCTTACTCAGACTATATTCTTCCATTTCTTTTACTTACACAAAGACTACAGCTTTTTTTTTCTTTAGTAATTTTTAAGGATTTAACCCCTTTATTTTCAATGGCCTTTGATAACAGTCCCCATCAGTGCTGATCTCATGTTTAGAGACCAAGCAGGGATGGTTATGGGGCCAAGGCACACCTGGGGAAATGCATGAGTTAAGTCCCCAGCTAATGCCCTCACCAGGCAGTCTCCAGAACTGTGGTTAGGGAGGTTCAGGGAGAAGTCGTACCGTGGCGGAGGCTGCATCTCTGTGTTTGCGTCTCACACAGGACTCAGGAATTGACATCGGGGACATCGCCGCAAGGAAGGCTCTGAGAAAGCAGCTGCAGTGTAAGACCTTCCGGTGGTACCTGGTCAGCGTGTACCCAGAGATGAGGATGTACTCGGACATCATTGCCTACGGCCTGGTAAGGAGCCTGCCCTTGGGTTTCATCCAGACGCACCCACTCAAGGGGGACCTGTGGTAGACCTGTGGACAAGAGGCTGGTTTCTGGAGCTTCATGTGAAGCAGCCTGTATGTTCATAGCCCACACCCCTCCATTCCCTTGAGAGAGGTGCTTAGTCTCTCCTTACGACCCTAACCAATTCAGCTCTGGCCCCAAACATGAATATGCCACTTAATAAAGCAAAAGCATGCAGTTAGGTTAAGATTGCAAGACAACCCCAACTGTTTCCCAAGCATGATTGCCTAAGATTCTACCAGCCACCCTGCATGCCTCCCTTACCCAAGGTGCTATGTCATCCACTCACAGAGCCTCCTAGAAAGCAGATTTGGGAAACATATCTTTCCAGAGTTCATTGGATTTTGAGCGATGTTTTAGTACCACTTATTGATTAGCCAGTTCTCCCAACAGAGGCAGCAAGACAGAGAGGCAGAGCAGAGGGTTTGGGTTCACATGGACCTGGTTCCAATCTTGACCCAGACACTTCCTGGGCAACTGTCTTAATGTCTATGGGTCTTGGTTTCTTCATATACTAAGTGGGGTAAAATAATGCTGTCCTCATGGGTAGAAGAAAGTCTCCAATATAGAAATGTGTTTTGTGTCTGAGGTTAAAATACTTTGAACATGATAAGCTCTCCCCATGCTTCCCGTATCCCCAGGACATTACATCTCTTAAGGTCTTTTAAATACCTGATTGATTTTTGGATATCTTTCCTGGCTTTTGCTGAGCGAACACATGAAAGTTCTCTATGACAGTTAAGCCCCCAAATCACCCTCCTAACTACCCCCTGGGGCTGCTAGACTCACTCCCTGCCCCTGGTGTGTTACAGATGGGGAAGCAAAGAAGCACAGTGACCTGCCCATGTTCACACAGGCCATCAATCTGAGTGAGACCGAGTCTAGAGCGTCAGCCTCTGATGTCACTCCCATTCCTCCCTGTGGAGTGTCCCCTCAGAGCTTTCAGATATTCCAGGATGAAAAGTTGAAGGAAGAATTCTTCCTTTGATGCCCTGTGGCCAGAACTGAGTTCAAGGCCTGCCTCAGCAGGAACTTAATGGGCACAGCCTCAGCCTGGAGAGGAAGAATTCCGCTGAAGGGCCGGCTTCAGTGTTCCCATGGGTCTGCCAACACTCACATCCTAGGATTCTAAAGGAGACAGAGCCAGGGTCCCAGGAACTGCCCCTTCCGAACCCCCTGCAGGGCCTGACTATCGGAGGGGGTCGTGTCTTCCCACGAGAGTCCCCATGTTGTGGCTGACATGTCCTGAGAGACCCGCCCAGTAGCCTCTTGCCTCTCCCCTTCTCAGGCTGGTATAATTCAGATGTCAGGAAACTCCTCAGCTGGCACTGCACAGCTGTTACCTGAGGCCCCAGGTCCTGTCTTGGCCGTGGAAGCCCACTGGACTGTGAGGTGCCCATGCACCCCGTCCACCTCCCCGGAACCATCCTGAGGACACAGCTGATACACTGTCCACAGCACGTTATTTGTGCTGCTTGGTTACTCTCGGACCGAAATAGGACAGACATGCTACCGCGGCTCCAGAGAAGCTGTTGGCCACGGCCTCTGAGTGCCAAGGCAAGCTCTGGATTCACGGTCTCACTAAGCTATCAGCTGTAGCTGAAAGTGTTCACCAAACTCAGCCAGAGAGGCATAACAGTGGAGCTGTTTGCACACAGTCATTGCAATCCTGGGTCTGGGCCCAAGGCACTCTGGCCATCTAAGAGAAAGAGTCGCATCTTAGGAGCGCATATAGCACGTTTACCATGTCGACCCCTCACCCAGATCACACCCAGAAACCTCTGATTGGTCGAACAGTAAGTGACATATCCATGTTGTGATCTAGATCTGGCTGAGTCCACAGTGGGGGCTACTTTCACTCTGTTGTGCTGAAAAGCCATCCTCCTGCCATTCCAGAGGGCTGAGCTGTGTCAGCCATTCCTGGGACTGGCGGACGCCTGTGACCTGTGCATGTTCACTTGCCAGCTACTGTTCAGGGCTCAGCTGGACCCCCTCTCTCCTGCCTCCTCCATGGGCTGGGCTCTTACATGAGCAGAGACACCTGCTTGTCCAGGAGCATAATGAACTCAATGAGGGCAGTAAGGTGATGATGGTTGAGGCAGGATGCAGTGCAAAAGCAAGAGGATTTGTGGAGCTAAATCTTTCTTCCTGGTGATTATTTTTATTCTGAAGTGGAGAGACCAGATGTCTTCTCAGTGAAGGCTTTTTTCTTTTTCCCTTCCCAACTCATGCCTGAACTTCATTACTCAGGTCAAATAACCCCCTGGAACTCTCAGGCCACTGTCAAGTCTGTAGAACCCATTCCATTAATCTAGTAAAAGGTCTCATTAATGCCTCTGGCAGGCAGAAGGATCATGGGCCTTGCAGTGTGGGCATGGGCCTCCTCCAGGATTACTGAGCTCCAGGCCTGGGATACAGAATGACTTTGAATAATCCCAGCTCTGGTGCTGACAGGAGAGATGGAGTAGCATCCAGAAACAGACATGCCTGCTTCTGAAAGTCAGCTTTGCTACTTAATCACTGTGTAACCCTGGCAGTTTGTAAAACCTTAAAGGTTAGAGTCATATCACTTCATGGGACATCTTTCACAGTCTCAGGATTGTCACCATTTGATGATGGAAAGAGCTTGGACTTTGGAGACAGACTCCAGCTCTTCCATTTTTCCAACCATGAGGCCATTCATTCATTACTCATTTTCTTTGTTCATTCATCTCATATGTACTTACTGTCTAATATGTGCCAGGGCTGTCCTATATTATAGGCAGTGAAAAAGCCTGAGACCTAGTCTGGTGACTGATAGAGGAGCCAGGCAAGTAGAGAAGTGACAAGAATACAGTGTGTACGTGCTGCAATCAGAGAAATGGAGGTATGGTGGCCTCACACCCAGATGCGGGTCAGGAAAGGCTTCCAGAGTGACAGAGAGGCTGAGAACCACAGGAGGAGGAGGGTGTAGTCAGGGAAAAGAGAATCCCAAAGCAGAGGGTCCATGCAACGGGAACAGCATTACAGACCGAGAGGTGAGGCAGAGCTTCTTGCTACAACACACTTAATGAACCCTTAACAGAGTTGATATTACCAACCTGGCTGAGTAATTTTGAAGATTAGGTGGGATAATACATGAAAAGCCCTTCACCTGGTACCTGTCACATAGATGCAATCATAAAAGCTAACTTCCCTGAATGGCTTTCAGGATAGTGATAGCAGTAATAATAGCACCTAACAATTATCACACTTTTGCTATTTGTCAGGCCCTGTGCTAAGCACTTGCAGAGATTATTTCAGTTAATCCACAAACGTATGAGGTTGGCGCTATAATTATTCGTATTTGAGAGAGAGAAGGAAATGGACAAGGAGTTGTATTGCTTTGCCCAAGACCAAGCAGCTGGACCCGGGATTCCATCTCAGCCTGTCTCTCCCAACTTCCTCAACAGACAGCCTGCCTAGTGGGAGATGGATGAGGACTTTATCAAAAGTCACCACCCACCCTCATTCAGAGGCCAGCTTTGAGGGCCCACAGGAGGGCTGTGTCTGACACCAGGGCTTTCTGGAACTTTATGCAGGTCTCCACTAATGGATCGCGGCTTCAGATGTGACAGACAACCCTCTGTGGGCTGTGGGAGGAGTCCAGGGATTATTTGCATACACTCCTCCCACACGGGTCAGTCAGGTAGTTAGTTTTGATAGAGGATTTTATGCTGCCTGGATGCTTCTGGGGCCCTGCCTAGGGAGCTGACATGTGTTCATATTTCTTCAGAACCTCTAAACTCTAAGTTTGAGATTGAGCTGCTATCACCCAGTAAGGGAAAGGGAACTCAAAAGAAAAGCATTCGACTCCGTTCTTTATCCCCTGTCAAGAACAGGATGTTCATAGATCAAGTGTGGGCCTCTGTTATCTGTTGCGCTTCACACTCCTTAATTGGGTTCATTGCACTCCTACCACATCCATGAAGACTGCAAAAACTTAGCTGCTGTCTGCCTCTGGCCCTCGCCGGATAGATGACCCACCTGTGGTCCGTTGCCCTGGTCTCCCCTGGATCCTAATCTCCAGCCTCCAGTTGTAAATAGAGTACTTTGATCACTAAGAAGAGCTATGTAAGCTAGCTCCAGTTTAGTTGGGTAAAGATACCATAAGCTCTCTTACAGGCCCAGGAGCTGAAGTACAGCTGGACCCAGGCACTCGTGCTGGGAAGCCACAAAAACCACAGCGGGGGCAGGATCATCTCTCTTGTCTCTAAATCTATCTGCCTCCTGCTTCATGTCCCCCTTCATCACAGCTGGATTTCTCTGCTTGCACAAGCCCAACAGATCCCCGTACCTGATCTAAATGGCCCCACCATCTGAGTGGCCAGCACCCACTGAGCATGGTGTCTAGTCTCTCATCAGGATGCCTAGGGCAGAATAAGAGGATGATGAGATAGTCACATTCCAGAAAGAGAAGGATGGGGAGATAGGAGGAAAGAAAGAGAATTGTTAATTCATTCTAAACTATGAGTTGGTGCCCGCCCTGGTCTCCTCAGCTGTGGCATGTAAGCAGGGCCACATGAACTACAAGCTGTGCTTTTCAAGGGCTGAGTGTGGGCTTAAGCCAGAAGGGGGCATTGACTATCAGCTTTCCTACCTAGATGTGCTAAGATATTCGTTCATAGTACTTTTGTACTGTTGATTGATGTGTTTGTAGGTGAGGATAAGAGACACCTCTCCCCTCTCCTATTCCCTCTCTGGTCCCCTTCTCTCTTACTCACCCACCAGACCTTCCACTCTAGGGAAACTTCATTAGCTGGATCCCCACTGGGGCCTAGCCAACCACTCCTGGATCTGAAGGAGACAGAGAAGGCCTGATCCCAGGGGACATCCCAGGCCCCAACAGCTAACATATTCCTCACCTACCCCAACCCTCAAGAACAAAGTCTTCTATCCTGGGACTTCTGTTAGCCATTATGCCATCCTTGTGCAAAAAGAGAGGAGGAGAAATGTAGTACCATCTTGTGTGTGTGCGTGCATGTCATAATTTTACCTAGGTCCTCTCAGCTCCCCAAATCCAGCTTGCTGTTTAACAGCATCTCAGTTCTTATTCTTCAGAGGAGGCTGCTCTGCCTTTAGCACCTTTATGCAAGGCCAACACTGTTGGTTTCTTGGTATTTGTTGGTACTTGTTGATTTCTGGAGTATTCAGGGTTGACTGAAAGCAAAGATGACTATGGAAGCAGAGCCTGTCTCAGTGGAATGCTTGTTTCTCTTGATTTAATACTTTTATTTCTCTTTTTCTTTTGTGTGACTGCTTCTCCTCTGGTGTTCAGTTGCAGAACTCCCTGAAGACCGATTTGTGTCTTGATCAGGGTCCAGAGACGGAGAATGTTCCTATTGTGTACATCTGCCATGGGATGACGCCCCAGGTGAGTATCCTGAGATCCCGGTGCCGGCTGCGTGCGTGTGTGTGTCTGGTGGGGAAAGAGAAGCTAAACTCTGTCATGGCCACTCTGGGCCCATGGGCCTTGGGGGTTTTTCATTAGAAAGTATCCTCATGAGAAAAAGAGAGAGTCATACTTACATGCCTGGAAGGAGTCTAAAGGAGCAGAGGCTGGGATGCCAGGATCCCCTGGGGTGGACACAAGGAAGGTGATACATCTCTAAAGAGAGACACCTGCCTCCACTCCGGAGATTGTCATAGCTTACAGTCCTGGTTCTGGCAGCCATGCCTTTCCCTGGCTGGAGGGAGCTCTAAGTTTCCCCTAGACTCCCCGACATCTCAGAATCTCTTCAGAGTATCTCAGGTTCTGCCCTTTGGTCCATCATAGCTGGGACCAAAATTTATAGCCATGAGATCCTTTCTAGGTCTTCTGACCTTCTAGCAGAGAATGAAGGGAAGCTACCAGAAAAGCAAGTTATCCCCTTAAAATTCTCCATTCATAGCCTAGGCTTCAGATATCCAAGGAGGATGCTGAGACACTGGCAAGAAAAATGATTTATTTTACAAAGTACAATGGATAATCAATGGCCAAGAGCACCAGAGACAGACCCAATTGTGACTTGGCATTTTCAGAGTTTACTTATCTCACCTCCAGAAGTATAAAATGATTTTTAAAAGATACTCTAGTATAGAAGATACATGTATTTTTGCAGTTGAAGTTAAGTGTTTTAAAGAGCTGTTACCTGCCTAAACTGAAGGATACACAACCGAAGGTCATGCAACTGAAGGACACCATGATGTGTCACTAGTGTACTATCCCAAGACTCCCCAGAAATTGCCCACTGTGATCTCTGCCGCCTTGTTCCTTTTTGTGGGCCAAGCTGCTATGACATCACTGATGGTCAGTAAGGCCAGCAGATCGCATTATCCTCACACCACGCAGAAAATCGACTCATTCTCCATTATTAGGATGGTGTGACATTTTTAATGAGTAACTACTTTTATGCAAACTTTTTGTTGGCATATAACATATATGCAGAAAATAGACAAATTATAAGTGTGCAGAGTAATGAACTTTCAGAGCTAAACACCTGTGAAACAGCACCCAGGTCAAAAAAAAACAAACAACCCAGTATTGCTTTGAGCCTTATGTAAACAGTGTCATAGGGTATATGCTTTCTCATTTTGGAATCTTTCCTTCATTATTATTTCTGTAAAGTGTGTCCATGCAGTTATGTATAGTTGTAATTTGTTCAATTTTTTTACTACCATGTCGTATTCCATTTTATGAAATGCCATATTTACTGTATATTCTACTGTTGATGGACAGTTGGGCTACTGTCAGTTGGGAATATTACAAATACTACTGCTATGGACATTCTTGTCCATGTCTTTTGGTGTGCATATGTACTCATTTCTTCTGGCTTTAAACCAGAAGTCAAATCACTGAGTCATAGGGTTGACATATGTTCAGTTTTAGTAGACACTGCCTATGTTAGTCTGCTAGGGCTGCCGTAACAAAATGCCAGAAACCAGATAGCTTAAACAATAGAAATGTATCTGCTCACAGTTCTGAGGCTGAAAGTCCAAGATCAAAGTGCCAGCTGGGTTGGTCTCTCTTTTTCTAGCTTGCAGACAGTCACCTTCTCACAGTGTCCTTGTGTGGCAAGGGGGAAAGAATGAGCAAGCTCTCTGGTGTCTCTTCTTAAAAGAACACTAATCCTACTGCATCAGAGCTCTGCCCTTATGACCTCATTTAACCTTAATGTGAAGGTCTGGGAAATTCTCAGCCTATCCACATTACAAAAAATGAGAAAGGTTGATTTGGAGAGAATACCAAAAATGCTACTGGATGATCATTTGATTAAGAGATAAAGGGTGGGGCTCTTGAACTTAATCAACCATCTCACAGCAGAAGGCATCAATAGAGAGGGGCTTATACCAGCAGGGACACTGCCAGTTGGAAGTAAAGATAAATCAGGGAAAGATAAAGGAACACTATTGGACTTCTTGGATTCTGTAAGATGGGACCACAAAGCTGTTCAACTGTTAACATGTGCTATTCCACAAGGAAAAGGACAAAGGATACTGAAGGTGATTTAGAGATCATCAGGGCACAAGCCCTTACTCCTACCACCGGCCCCAGGGTAAGGCTGTTCACTCAAAGGATCAGCCTGCCACTCTGGTTTCAGTGGGCCAGGATGACCCTGCCTCCAAGCCAGTGGGGTGGGACAAAAGCAGTGAGCAGGACAAGGCCATTCCAGAGAGCAGAAGGGGCAGGCTGCCCCACAGAGTAGATGCTGCCACCCCAGTGGGCCTGGAGGGCGGAGTATCCAGACAAAGGTGATTATTCTTGAGCCTTAAGATCCAGTGGAATTTCTCCTTTCTGGGTGATTTTGGGCTTGCTTGCGACCCACCACCCCTTTCTTCCTTCCAGTTTTTCCTTTTTGGGATGTGATCACCTATCCTATGCCTTCCCACCATCATATTTTGAAAGTGCATAATCTGTCTGATTCACAGGTTTTTAGCTGGAGAGAAATTCTGCCTCAGAATGAATCATACTTTGAGTCTCACACATGACTGATTTAGATGATATCTGGACCTTAGAGTTGATGCTGAAATGAGTTAAGACTTTCAAGGCTGTTGGGATAAAGTGTATGTACATTGCATGAAAGAAGGAAATTAATTTGGGGGGCCAAGAGCAGAATGCTATAGACTGAAACTATGTCACTCCAAAATTCATGCATTGAAGTGCTAAGCCTGTCTATATGCAGAGTAAGGAAGTAATCAGGTTAAACAAGGTCATAAAGTGGAACACTGATTTTATGGGGATGATGTCCTTCCAAGAAAAGCCACCAGAACACTCCATCACTCTCTCTGCCATCTGAGGACACAGCAAGAAGGTGGCCATTTGCACCAGAAACTCTCACCAGAAACTGAACAGGCCAACACTTTGATCTTAGACTTCCTGACTCCAAAACTATGTGAAAAAATAAACAAGGTCATAGGTGGTTCCATCTTCCTTTAAGCCACCCAGTCTTGGCATTTTGTTATGGCAGCCAGAGCCATCTAATACACTGTCAAACAGTTTTCCTAAGTAGTTGTATTAATTTTTACCCCACCAGCCATATTTGAGAGTTGTAGTTCTTCCCCATCCTTAACAGTATTCAGTATTATCTGTCTTTCTAAACTTCTAGATATTGTGGTGGTTATATAGTGCTATCACGTTGTAGTTTTAATTTGTGTTTTTCTGATTATTAATGCAACCAGGCTCCTGAGTTTCAGTTGTTCCTGAGTGTGGGCCAAGATGGGCAAGGTCATAGTAGTTCCATCTTTGTGTAAATTCCCTCTCTGCGTTGTAATAGCTATGATCCAAGACATAATAGGTGAACTAGCTTTTAACGAATGTATGTGGAAACGTGTGATGTCGATGCTCCTCTACATCTCTGGCCACATGTCAGATGTATCTTCTGTGGGATGGTGGGTGCCTGTTCAAGCCAAGTCTGCCAGCTGCATGTGATTCAGTATGGAGCAGTCTATGCTGTAAGGAGCATTGATTCTAGAGCAAGATTGCCTGAGTCCAAATGGCAGCTTTGCAACTTTCCAGCTGGGAACCTTTGGACAGGTTTTTGAATGTGGACCTATTTCTTTCACCTGTAAAATAGGGATTAATAATGATGTATACCATAAAGAACAGTGTTGTAAAGATTTAATACATTTAAAATAATGCCTAGCATATAGTAAGGGCTTGATAAATGTTTAGCTATTACTATTGCTATGATGATATCATTATTATTATTATTATTACTGATCATTGAGCCTTGCTCAGTATAAATACTCTCCAGTTTCTAACTCCAGCTCACACTGGACTGACTTTTCTTGACCTCAGATGTCATGTGCTGTGGGTTCCACCCTTGGTCAAAGCTGACCCATAGGCTATGAGAGAATTTTGCTATAATAGCAAAAATGCAGTGGGTAGGGGCAAGGACAGTGAATGGGGCATCAGGAAGCCTGAGGCTTGGTCTTGGCACACATTTGTAATCACCTTAACCCTCTATGGGCCTTATTTTGTTTTATTATGTTATCGAGGTATGCTTTTACAGTAAAGTACACACATCTTAAGTATACAGTTCAGTGAGTTTCCACATTCGTAGACACTGTACAGGCACCACCTAGATCAAACCCATCATCCCAGTGGGCTTCCTCATTCTGTCTCTTGGTCAATACCTCCATCCAATGCTATGTGTTAGTTGCTTAGTCATGTCCAACTTTTTGTGACCTCATGGACTGTGAACCTCCAGGCTTCTCTGTCCATGGAATTCTCCAGGCAAGAATACTAGAGTGGGTTGCTATTTCCTTCTCCAGGGGATCTTCCCAATCCAGGGATTGAACCCAGGTAACCCACATTGTGGGCAGATTCTTTATCATCTGAACCACCAGGGAAGCCCAGGTAATGATAATTTTCATCCCTAGCACCATTGATTAGTTTTTTTCTGGGTCTTTATTCTTATCTGCCAGTGAGGAAGTTGGACTGGCCATCTCCAGGCCCAGCTCTGCCAATCTGGGCTTACCTTGAATTCTTTTGTTCTGAAATCCACTTTCTTGGGAAGCTGTGAGCTTGTGCTGTTCTTGCCAGGAATACTTGAAGCTGCCTTGCCTTGATGCTTGGTAAATCAACTTTTTGTTGTGGAGCTGCAGCAGGCCCTAAAGACTTGGGTCCCCATCCCCATCCCCCACAGAACCTCCCTGTAACTGGTCTGTACATGAACACTGGGACCCAGCTGCCCTCTCCTACCAGGCTTGAGGTACACAGCTGTCAATACCCAGAGGTAAGGAGGCTTGAGACCAGCCGCAAATCACATATATTTCCAAGAACAGAGAGATATAGGGACTCTGCTGTGGTAGGAATTTGTTGAGTCTGGCCTTCCCAATGAGTTGGGAGAGCTGGGGAGAACTGGGTCATCCTGGAGATGGATTGTGTACCCTTGGTAGGAGTTCATCCATCCATTAGGGTGGACTGCATCCATTAGGTACAGGCACTGGTCATAACAAACACCCTCTTCCAACAACACAAGAGAAGACTCTACACATGGACATCACCAGATGGTCAATACTGAAATCAGGTTTGAGTATATTCTTTGCAGCCAAAGATGGAGAAGTTCTATACAGTCAGCAAAAACAAGATCAGGAGATGACTATGGCTCAGATCATGAACTCCTTATTGCCAAATTCAGACTTAAATTGAAGAAAGTAGGGAAAACTACTAACCATTCAGGTATGACCTAAATCAAATCCCTTACCATTATAAGTGAAATGACAAGTAGATTCAAGGGATTAGATTTGAAAGACAGATTGCATGAAGAACTATGGATGGAGGTTCATGACATTGTATGGGAGGCAGTGATCAAGACAATCCCCAAGAAAAAGAAATGCAAAAAGGCAAAAAGGTTGTCTGAGGAGGCCTTACAAATAGCTGAGAAAAGAAGAGAAGCAAAAGGCAAAGGAGAAAAGGAAAGATGTACCCATTTGGATGCAGAATTCCAAAGAATAGCAAGGAGAGATAAGAAAGACTTTCTCAGTGATCACTGCAAAGAAACAGAGGAAAACAATAGAATGGGAAAGACTAGAGATCTCTTCAAGAAAATTAGAGATACCAAGGGAACATTTTATGCAAAACTGAGCACAATAAAGGACAGAAACTTTTATGGACCTAACAGAAGCAGAACGTATTAAGAAGTAGCAAGAATACACAGGAAAACTATACAAAAAAGATCTTCAAGACCCAGATAATCATGATGGTGTGATCACTCACCTAGAGCCAGACATCCTCGAATGCAAAGTCAAGGGGGCCTTAGGAAGCATCACTATGAACAAAGCTAGTGGAGGTGATGAAATTCCAGCTGAGCTATTTCAAATCCTGAAAGATGATGCTGTGAAAATACTGCACTCAATATGCCAGCAAATATGGAAAACTCAGCAGTGGCCACAGGACTGGAAAAGGTGAGTTTTCATTCCAATCCCAAAGAAAGGCAATGCCAAAGAATGCTCATACTACTGCACAATTGTACTCATCTTACACGCTAGCAAAATAATGCTCAAAATTCTTCAAGCCATGCTTCAACAGTACGTGAACTGTGAACTTCCAAATGTTCAAGCTGGATTTAGAAAAGGCAGAGGAAAGAAACTGAAGTCACTCAGTTGTGTTCAACTCTGCAACCCCATGGACTGTAGCCTACCAGACTCCTCCATCCATGGGATTCTCCGGGAAAGAATACTGGAGTGGGTTGCCATTTCCTTCTCCAGGGAATCTTCCCAGCCCAGAGATCGAACCCAGGTCTCCCACATTACGGGCAGATGCTTTACCCTGTCAGCCACCAAAGAAGCCCAACCAGAGATCAAATTGCCAACATCCATTGGATCATTGAAAAAGCAAGAGACTTCCAGAAAAACATCTATTTCTGCTTTATTGACTATGCCAAAGTCTTTGTGTGGATCACAACAAACTGTGGAAAATTCTTCAAAAGATGGGAATACCAGACCACCTGACCTGCCTCTTGAGAAACCTGTATGCAGGTCAAGAAGCAACAGTTAGAACTGGACATGGAACAACAGACTGGTTCCATATTGGAAATGGAGTACATCAAGGCTCTATATAGTCACCCTGCTTATTTAACATATATGCAGAGTACACCATGAGAAATGCTGGGCTGGAGGAAGCACAAGCTGGAATCAAGATTGCCAGGAAAAATATCAATAACCTCAGATATGCAGATGATACCACCCTTATGGCAGAAAGTGAAGAAGAACTGAAGAGCTTCTTGATGAAGGTGAAAGACAAGAGTGAAAAAGTTGGCTTAAAACTCAACATTCAAAAAACAAAGATCATGGCACCTAGTCCCATCACTTCATGGGAAATAGATGGGAAAACAATGGAAACAGTGACAGATTTTATTTTGGGGGGTTCCAAAATCACTGCAGATGGTGACTGCAGCCATGAAATTAAATGACACTTACTCCTTGGAAGAAACGTTATGACCAAACCTAGACAGCATATTAAAAAGCAGAGACGTTACTATGCCAACAAAGGTCTGTCTAGTCAAAGCTATGGTTTTTTCAGTAGTCATGTATGGATGTGAGAGTTGGACTATAAAGAAAACTGAGCACCTATAAATTGATACTTTTGAACTGTGGTGTTGGAGAAGATGCTTAAGAGTCCCTTGAACAGCTAGGAGATCAAACCAGTCCATCCTAAAGGAAATCAGTCCTGAATATTCATTGAAAGGACTGATGCTGTAACTGGAACTCCAATACTTTGGCCTCCTGATGCAAAGTACTGACTCATTTGAAAATACCCTGATGCTAGGAAAGATTGAAGGCAGAGGAGAAGGGGATGACAGAGGATAAGATGGTTGGATGGCATCACCACCTCAGTGGACATGAGTTTGAGTAGGCTCCAGGAGTTGGTGATGGACAGAAACCTGGCGTGCTGCAGTCCATGGGGTCGCAAAGAGTTGGACATGACAGAGCAACTGAACTAAACTGACTGAGGTGCAGGGGATAAGCAGGTGGTGAGGAGGCAGGGCCTCTGGTTCTCAAGGCTTCCCAATGGCATTTACGAACCCTCAAGAAATTGATTGGCTCATGGAAGAGACAAGATGAGGAGGAGGATGACCTTAGTACAAGGTCAGGGTACATCTCAGAAGGGGACTGTGAACAGATACAGGCCTCAGGGATACTCTGAATCTCCTAGGCTTGGTCCAAATGAAATGCTCATCATGCATTTCTAGGAGCATTTCCCTTCCTACTAACAGTTCTCATCGAATCTCTTGGTACCGTGGCCACAGAGGTCACGGAGAACCCAAGGAATTTCACAGACAGGACAGCCTTACGCCGTCATGCAGACTGTGCACTGCACAACTCCAGCAGAGGGGCGGGACATCTCCCATTGTTATCTGGGGAACAGAGACCTACCAAGGTGGCAGTCTTGCTAGTCTCTGTTATGAAATCTCATATATTCCTTTGTGAGGATCACACTTGATAGGAAGTATAAAAATGTTAAAGGCAAATGACGATATATATAGTGGTCAAGAACCAGACTACCTGGGTTCAGATCCCAGCCTCATCACTTACTAACCCAGTTAAGTGTCTATTTCACAACCTAAAAAGTAGAGATTATAGTAGTATCTACTCTTTAGGGTGTTTTAAGAGTTAAATAAACATTAATTTTAAGAATTAAACAAACAATAAATTGATGCATATGAAACACTTAGACAATAAACCTGGTACACAGTCATTGCTTACTAAATATTGGATAATTATTACCAGTTTGGTAAAGAGACTCAAGACCATGTCCTTAAGAATGGGAATTGTGTAGCCTGGAGAGGAACAAATTCAAGAGGGATATGAAACTCCCAAAATTATAAGGATACAGAGTTTTTGAGTATAATGGTGAAGGAGGAAGAGGGAAAGAAGGCAGGACCTCGGGCTGGCTAAGTTCATCCTGCTGACTTTGAAGGTGAACTTCCCTTCCTTCTTTTCTTCATCCAAATTTCTAAGTTTTTCCATTTGGGGTTTTAAAAATACAGGTTCTCAGAAAGAACCTGTATCAACCATGTAATAATCAATCCCAAATCACACTAGCATTAACTAATCAATTCAAAAAAAGGAAAACATGACTCTTAAATTAAAATGAACATGTGATAAAAACATATTTAGCTCATTAATAAAGGAAGTAGCAAGCAGGTACTGAAAGCATTTGAGGAACTCAATGTCTGTGCGCATTTTCTAAAGAGTGTTAGAATAAGATTGTAAATGCGATCCAAAAGTAGTTAATGCCCTACAGAGAAATAAAATCATAGCCTATGGTGTGATCTTTTCAACCCAGACAGAAATCTAGAAGTTAGTGTGTCTGAGTACTAATCAAAAGGTTAATAGCAAAGGCAAACATGGGTATATTCTCTTGGAAAATTACATACTCTTGGGTGGGCTTGTTAGACAATGCTCCAGTATGATACTGAATGGATGGATCACCTCCCTTCCCTTTTGCCTTATTCCCAGGTTTTAGTCTTTTCACAAAGTTGGCTAAAGGTGGGGTGACTCTCCAGGCCATTAGTGACTCGGAAACCCTTGTGAATTCATAGCCTAAGCGCATGGTCTTTCCCTCAATGATTTCCTAGGGCAACTGTGACAAAGAAGCCCAAACTGGGTGGCTTAGAGAATGGAAGTTCGCCATCTCACAGTTCTGCAGTCTAGAGGTCCAAGACTGAAGTGTCAGCAGGACCGTGCTCTTTCTGAAGGCACCTGGGAAAGATCTGCTCCAGGCCTCTCTCCTCAGTTTCTTGCAGTTTCTTGGCTTGGGGCAGTGACATACCCTACCACATGGTGTTCTCGCTGAGGGCTTGTCTGTATCCACATTCCCCTGTTTTAGGAGGATGCCAGTCATATTGGATTAGGGGCCCACCCACTCCACTCTCATCCTAATTTATAATTATATCTTCAGTTAACTGTATTTCCAAATAAGGTCACACTCTCAGGTACTAAATGTTAAGACTTCAACATATGAATTTTCAAGGTACACAGTTAAACCCCCAGCATCCCTAAAAAGAAAGAGTGTGACTGGTAATCTGACTTCCGTGCTCAGATGAAAAGGGCCTCACATCACCTCCTGTCACATTCAATTAACCAGAGCTATCACATGGCCCTGCCTCAAACAGAGGACGTGGGAAGTCAGGGTTTTCTGGGTGCCCAGGAAGCCTTGTCTCTGCTGCACAAACTTAGGTATTTTCTAAATCAGTTCCTCCTCTGACAAATAAGAAAACAAGAAAATGGCATCCGGGAATGTGAACTTCTGCCTGGAGTTACACTATGAGTTACTGGCCAAGACAGGGCTGGGAAGGTGTATTTTGATTTCCATTTTCTCCTCCAGTTTTGTTTATTCATCAGACACAGGCTGGGTTGTCTTTTAGGAAGTCCTCACATTTTGGGACGTTTCATTTCCCTTGAAGAATAAATCTGGTCTAGTAATAGGAGTGGTGCTGTAGAACAGCAACTTCCTGCGGAGCCCATTGGGTCTCAGAGACATCAGGGACCCACAGGCAGCTTGGGTGAGGCAGAGGGGCCATGTTCACATCTGGGTTCAACCCTTTGAGAGGTTCTGTTTAAATGTTGTTTGAAAAGTTCACTCTGTTAGCGTTGTGATATTCCTGGGTCTCAGAGAAGGCCCTGAGTAGGAGAAAGTCTAGTGTAACTAATCAAATTAGTGAAGTGAAGCTGCTGGGAAGCATGCTAATTGGTTAATGAGTAAACGTAACCATTTTTTTTTTAAATTAGCAGCAAATTTCAAGCAATCCTCAAAATAACTGAGAATATTAGCCCTAATTAGTGTAACAGCCTGGAAAATTTCTTCTGCTTGGAGAAACACAGCAGTGGGGTCTCCCCACAGGCTTCCTATTTATTCAGTCATTCACTCACTCATTCATTCATTTGCTCATTCAACAAACTTGCATTGAGTATTATGTCAGGCCAAGAACTGCGAGAGGCAGAGACCTGGAAGAGGTCTAGTCTGGAGAGAGAGATGGGCACTTAGATAATTACCATTCACAGAATGCAACCTCTGGCCCCAGACCACTTTCTTATTAGGCCATCAGAGGCGAAATGGGGCAAGACAGGTTCTAAGGGCCTTTCCCACTCTTTCTGCCTGAATCTTCTAGACTGTGAAAGACACCCAGGATGGGGCGGGGAGGGGTAGGTGCTTTTTCTATAGGAAAGCAAATTCTGTCGAAGAAGGAAGGTGAAAGGGACTTTAATTCCTTCTAAAGTTTTTGAAATGCTGAAGCTGTCACATTTACGCTTCAGGAAGTGCTTTTTGACTCAAGGTATAAAGATTAAAACTTACCCTGGAGATGAATTCCAGGTTAGATCAAGTAATGTGTTTAAGAGGAGTGTGGTGTTGTAAATGGAATTTGTTCCCTTCACTTCTTGGAATTTTTAGAATTTCTTCATTGTTTTCTTCCTTGGCTCTCTGTACGTGTACACACACAGGCAGAGAGAGAAATGAAAGAACTAGCTTATTTGTCTGCTAATCACTCTCTAGAAACTGTCATTCCCATACGGGATCATAATAAAGCCATCACCCCTGGCCTGGTTGGCAGTGCTCCCAAGGCCAACGCATGGGGTGTTAGAGGCCCTTCATGGACTGTGTCTGCATTCCCAGAACTTTCAAGTAACATCACAGAGACAGTTGAAAAGTTTTCCTTAGTGGGCTGAGAATTTAAATCGCCAGCCACTTCTCTGTGAACTTTGGCAGACTTCTTCACTTCTCTACAATTTTCATCTATAAACAAATAAGAATGCCAGGCACTAAATGGCTGTAAGGTTTTGAAAAACTTCCCTGAGTTTGTTTCTTGGCTCCTTGCGTGTGATTGTATCGCCCAGGTATCAGCTGAGGACTGTTAGTACAGGGCCCTGACTCAGTTACAGTCTGGGAGGAGCCGCCCCCAGGCCTGAAGCTCTAGCTGGCCACCTCCAGTTCTGCGTTGTTCAGGGATTAATCCACACAGGGTCCCTTCATTCTCTTAAGACATCTTTTGCATTTAATATTTTATTTTACAATACAATCCTTAGAGCTTCCAAATACTAATTTGATCATGTTTTTATTAATAAAAATTCTGTAAATTGTTAACTCTTTCAGAAAAGTAGAAATTGACTGTGGTAAAATAGAGTATTTTGGTCCTTTGTTTCTGACCCAGAAGTCGTGTTTTCTACCAACATTCATTAGGTTAGCTTGTTAATAGGTTGAATTCTCAGATCTTTTATAATTCTTTGTTTGTTTTAATTGAAGTATAACTATTATACAGTATTATATGTTACAGGTGTACAAATAGTGTTTCACAGTTTTAAAGATTATACTCCATTTATGTGGCTTCCGTGGTGGCTCAGTGGTAAAGAATCCACCTGCCAGTGCAGGAGACATGGGTTTGATCCCTAGGTCAGGAAGATCCCCTGGAGAAGGAAATGGCAACCCATTCCAGTATTCTTGCCTGGAAATCCCATGGACAGAGGAACCTGGCCAGCTATAGTCCATGGGGTCCCAAAGAGTGGGGTACAGCTTAGTAACCAAACAAGTCCATTTACAGTTGTTACAAAATTGGTTATATTCTTAATGTTGTAAAATACATCCTTATAGCTTATTATGTGCCTCATAGTAGGTACCTATTAATTCCCACCCTTGTCTTGCCCCTCTCTCCACTGGTAACCACTACTTTGTTCTTTATATCTGTTCGTTCCTTTTTCATACTCACTAGCTTGCATTATTTTTTAGATTCCACATGTAAGTGCTATCATACAGTATTTGTATTTCTCTGTCTGACTTATCTCACTTATCATAATACCCTCCAAGTCCATCCATGTCACCTCAAATGGCAAAATTTTGTTCTTTTTCCTGGCTGAGTAGTATTCCATTATATCTATGTACCACATCTTTGTTATCCATTCATCTGTTGATGGACACTTAGGTTACTTCTACATCTTGGCAATTGTAGATAGTGCTGCTACAAGCATTGTGGTGCATGTACCTTTTCTAATTAGTGGTTTTGGATTTTTTGGATAAATTCTCAGGAATGGAATCACTGGGTTATAAAGTGGCTCTCTATCGTTCTCTAAGCTATAGCCACACATGATTCCAGGGGCCGCCATTTCTATGGGATACAGGGTGAGTGAGGCCTCTGGGGTGACGCAGCCCCTGGCCCTGGGACAACCCACTTTCTGCACACTCTGCGGGCAGCCATCCCTTAGCTCCTTCCCTCGGCACGCCCCCATTCATGGTGCAGGCCACTTGTTTGAGGGGAGCTTTTGCACCAGAGGACTCAGGGCAGTGATTGTGCCTTCACGAACTTGGGGTCAGGCAAGCCTGGGATCCAGGCCCAATACTTCCCACAGCGCATGTGTGATTGTGGCTGGTAACTCCATCTTTCTAATGCCAGTTATAACCCCTGATTAGGGGCTTCACTAAATGGTCCTGAGGGCTCTGATGGCCCATATGTAACAGCACCTGGCCCAGTACCTAGGACATGATGGTTGGTGTGATTATTTCACACCCACGGGCAGCCTCTCCACGCGAGCAGAAGGGGAACACTCGAGGGTGGGAGAAGCAGGCAGACACCCCCACCCCGCTATTTCTCTCCCAGCACTGCCTCCCAGATCTGGCTCCTCCACAGGGCGTGGGGTCGGTGACCATCACAGGGCCTCATGTCCATCAATGACACCCGCCGGCCCCCCTGTGAGTATCTGCCCGGAGCTGGCCCCACCTTGCTTTGGGAAAGCACCCCACTGCCATTTCCTGTTCAGTAGTGACACACCGAGCAGAGCTGTGGCCTGGACACATCAGCTCGGTGTGCGGTGCAGGCGCACAGGGAGACAGCGGACAGACAGGTTTGCTGCCCAGAAGTCAGTGCCGCAGTGCTGACCTCCTCCTCTGCCGAGCGATGCTGAACCCTGGGCTGCTCCCCGTCTTCCCAGGCAGTGCTACTGGTAAAGAACCCGTCTGCCAATGCAGGAGGTGTAAGAGGCGTGGGTTCGATCCCTGGGTCAGGAAGATCCCCTGGAGGAGGGCATAGCAACCCACTCCAGTATTCTTGCCTGGAGAATTCCTTGGACGGAGGAGTCTGGCAGGCCACAGTCCACAGGGTCGCAAAGAGTCAGGCACGACTGAAGTGACTTAGCACGGGCTGCTCCCCCAGCTTCAGCAGGAGCCACTTGATTTGTTATTCATTTCACATGATATGTTCTTCACTTCATGTCCAAACTCCACAATTAGAGTTGTAAACAGCAAGTTCTGTGTGACTTTTATTAATCTCCCACAGACTGGGAAGCAGCAGTCATCAGAGGCCCCACAGTGGGCCAGCAATGAGGAAACCCTTCTGGCCCGCTACCCAGACAGAGTCCAAGCCTCCAGCCTGCCACTCTTAGGGAGCTTTGCCTCCCAGGCCTTGGGCCTTGAAAATGGGTCACTGAACCAGACTCCCAGGACTTTGTTTCATGTTATCTGACAAGTCACTTTACTTCCCTGAGCCTCAGCTTCCTGATCAGGAAAATGGGGGTGAGTACTTAGAGTTAAGTAACAAACTCTTGTATATCTGGCACCAAGGCTGGCACAGAACTGGGCTGAGTCATGTGGCTTCTTGTTCCAGTTAGGGCAATCTCTCAACAGTTTGGGGAACTTGCTAGTCTACCTAAAGATAATGCTAATGACAGCCTACATTTATCGTTCACTGTTTCTAGGCATTTTTCTAAATGCTTTGTGTGTATAATCTCTGTTGAAATCCCCAAGAGCCCTGGGAAGGAGGTGCTGCTATTACTCCATGTGTACAGGAGAGAAACCAGGGTCAAGGCAATCAGGTGACATGTTCAGGTCACCCAGTTATCAGTTGCCTTTCCATCTGACCCAACCCCCAGCGAGAAAGACTCTCAGACTCTAAGGGTTGTCCTGTTGGCAGGGCTGTACTTACACACACATCCTGCCCCCAGAGCTTTCTATAACTCACTCCCCGACTCAAGCTGGTTTTGCACAACTGCACTGAGGAGAGCCTAGGATCAGAGCATTACGCCAATGGGGACTGTAAGTTGCAAATGTTCCATCTCAGGAGAGAGACACTCCTGAACGGCACGGGTACAGTCCACACCTGTTCAAGGGCACTCCCTCTTTCTTTCATCCATTTGGGGCAGGGAGTGGGGAGGTTTCTGCATAGTCTGTATGAGTTCTCCGCTGCCCTTTACACAGAGCACCAGCCGTCAAGAAGCGGGCTGCCCCCTCCTGCTGCTTCTCTTTAGGATGGTAGTGGTATTTTGGCTGGGGCTGTTCTTCACTGCATGGGGCTGTCCTCCTCAGTTCAGGATGTTTAGCATCCCTGGACCCTGACTATCATGAGTGTCAGCGTGGGACCAAATCATCTCCAAGCATTCCCAAGAGTCCCCTGGAGGAGGTCGTACCACTCCCTCTCTAAGAATGTGACAAAGGAGTGTAAGAAATAGGCGTGGGGACTTGAAAATGGCTGGTGGCATGGAGTGGGGATGTCTGAATTGTGTTTACATCAGGAAAGCTTAAGAATATGCTTGTCTGTTTCAAGAAAGTTCCTAAGTAGACGTGTTCAGAATTTATCATGGGCTGAAATGGAGTCTTCTATTTGATTTTCCCAGCTAACTCCATTGTTCCCACACTGCCTTTGTCCCAGCTGCTTTTCCTGAAATCTATTCACTGCCGTACATTAGTCCTGCCAGTGTCGAGTTTTAGTGGCGTCTCTGAGGTTAGCCCTGTGTTAATACACTGGGAATTTCAGCAGAGCTGGGCTTTCTAAATCAGTCACCAAAACAGCTTAATTTTTTTTTTTCTTGCTCAAAAATACACTCTGAAATGCGGGAACATGTGTGGGAGTAGGGTTGACTTGGGTGAAGGACATACTTAAAAGGAAAATTTCCTAACTTTTTTTCTGCAGGATAAAGGACCTGCTGGTCTTAATTCTTATAGAACTCAGCTACAGAACACATTTATGTCTCTGCAGTATCTTTAGCTCCTCAGAATATCCTAGGCTACTCAGAAACCTCTCAGTCATGTTTGTCTGGGGCATTATAGGTGCTTAACAAATTTGTTTTGGATACAGAAATGACTAAATTCATGGAAAATTTAAGCCTTTTAAGTGATGACCACAATATGGACTGATCAATATTCACCTTCTCAATCCCCCTGGGGGTTTCTGGGGTGGCAGGTTTCACCCTGAGGGCTTCCCTGATGTCCGAGCAGTAAAGAATCCACCTGCAGTGCAGGAGTCACAGGAGATGCAGGTTCCATCCCTGGGTCAGGAAGTTGCCCTGGAGGGGGGCATGGCAACCCACTCCAATATTCTTGCCTGGAGAATCCGCATGGAGAGAGGATCCTGGCGGACTATAGCCCACGGGGTTGCAGAGTCAGACACAACTGAAGTGACTTAACACGTGTGTATGCATACAAATTTTGCCCTGGAAAATGAGGACTGCTGATGTAATAAGAACATTCTATCCCCTGTGATGTAAGTGGTAGTCATGGAAAGACTAGAAGGACCTGGTAGCCAGAGTCTCCATCCAGGGAAGTGAGTGAGGAGGAGCCAATGAGTGTAGACTCCTCTTCCTCAGGGTTTGCTATGAAAGGATGGAGAAAGGGATTGCTTTTTAGAAGCCAGTGGGGTTGAGATAAGACCATGCCTATTAAGATTTGCTTTTTAAGGAAGGCAATAAAGGAGCATGTTTTGAGACTGATGGAGAGAAGTCTATAGAGGAAGATGTCTACTGGAAAGAGAATGAAGCCACATTCTCAGGAAAGGCACAGAGCAAGGATGGGAGAGCATGGGGTCCAAGGCCAAGGGAGAGCACTGGGATTGGAGAACAGTTGCCTCTGAGGCTCAAGGGCAGGATGGAGGGAGGTTCAAGAGGAATAAGTTAGCAGCTGCCTTACAAGTAAAGCGGGGGGATCTGGCTGCATTAGAGAGTAAAGAAAATTTAGGAGCCATGCTCAGGGGAAGTGGTGCAGAGGCTCGGCAGGCACCTGAAGAAGGAATCCCAGGTAGTGCTGCAGGGCCGCCTGGATGTTGAAAACCAGGAGCTTGTGATTGGTCTAACTTGCCCAGTGCTATGATTTTTCTTGGAATTACAGAAAGGATGGAGGCTTCCCAGGTGGCACTAGTGGTAAAGAACCCACCTGCTAGTGTAAGAGACGTAAGAGACACAGGCTCTTTCCCTGGTTGGGAAGATCCCCTGGAGGAGGAAATGGCAAACCACTCCAGTAGTCTTGCCTGGAGAATTCCATGAACAGAGGAGCCTGATGGGATACAGTCTAGAGGGTCGCCAGAGTCAGACATGACTGAAGCAGCACAACACACACGCTACATCCAGGGTACAGGAGTGGAGAAAGTGAATGAGGCTGCAGAGGTAGGGTTTACAGGGTGAGAAAGACAGAAAAAAAAAAAAAGGAGGAATTAAAGACTTGAAGATGTTGGCAAGGGGGTGATTGCAAGAATGTGAGTACAGCCCTTCTAGGGACTTGAAAGGCCAGGAGGGAGAGGAAGGTAGAAAAGGGTTATTATTCTGAGGGTTTCAGGTTGATGAGAAGGCATTTGGGAAGTAAAAGAGGGAGTAATCAAGATTAAGATTTCAGGGGCACAGCAGTTCAGGTGCTGAGAGCTGGGGCCTGGGTGTGGGTGACCCTCCCTGGAATTGAGGCCATGGTGCATTCATTGATTAAGAACTCCAAAGTCTTGCTGGTGAGATATAGAGGGATGAGCCTGATGCCAAAGACCTTGATGGATGTGAAGCTACCTGGGAAGTACCTGATGAGAACAAAGTGTGCAGGGTGCAGTGGTGTCTAATGTCAGATGCTTAAGGCGGAGGTGTTTTTATGCCAGGATGGAGGAGCTGAGGTGTGGAAGGAGAGCTACAGGGAGAGGAGAGGGTCAGCTCCATCCCATGTCCCTAATGAGAGAATCAGCACATTTCAGAGGCACACAAGAGTGGCAGTACTCTCCAGAAAAGCTATTTTGGTAGGGACAGTGTAGGGCTGCATCCCATAGGCCTGCCAGCCTTGTAGTTGCTTAGCCTCAAAACCAAAGAAAAAGCCCGGGGACAGCAACAGAGACATCAGTGGCTCATTGGACTCAGGGCTCTTACACAAAGGGCGACACCCCACCGTGTACAGCGGATGGTGGGCAGGACACGGCAGCAGCCTTCGCTATGAGGAGAAGGAGGCCACTGTCTGTAGGGCAAACTGATGTCAGGTAGACTCATCGGTTTCCAGGGGCTTACTGAGCCCTATAAGTAAGAGGATTGGATAGTCATATGAGTGAAGCCGGGGATCTGTAGAGAGCAAGAGAATAGCCATCTTGAAGGGCCTAACCATCTAGACAGGCAAAGGCCCTTTTGGTTGGAAAGGATTGTCTTTGAAAGACACCAGGATTTTAATAGGTGTTTTTAGTCAAAGTGAAGCTTAGGAGGAAAGCAAATAAGGAACGATCAATCAGGAGAAAAAGTACACACAGAACATATCGGGGTGAGAGAGGGTGAGAAAGTTCCATAAAGACAACACAAATTAAATCTTAGGTGCACACTTAGGCCCCATGGGAACTGGGAGGGTGAGAGGAAAAGAATGTGGGGGACCCACATCCCCTTTCCTGCTGCCACTGCAGTCACCCTCAGCCCCCAGATTCTGTGGTCAGGATGAAGCACCCACTTCCAAAGCTCATTCCCCAGGGTACAGGTGTGGAGACCGTGTACCACATCTGCAATAAAACTCTGTCCCGGTCACGTCATGCTGCTTTCAGTCCAGGCTCAGCAGGACTCCGTGAAGCCTCCTTTCAGCTGGAAAAAGCAATCAGAGCCCCAGCTGCCAAGGGGAAAGAGGACTGGGTCTTGGCGACCTGAAGAGTCAGGGAAGCCTTCCTGGAGGAGGAGATGCACCTGGACCCTAAAGGAAGAGTAGGATGCATGGGGCAAAAGCAGAGCAGGAAGACATTTCAGGAGTGCAGCTCACGTGGAAAGGGGTGGAATCGAACCTTCCTTTCTTTCTTACTGAAAAGCAGGATATCGGAGTGATTGAGAGCTGGGCTATGGAGCCAGATGACCCGAGTTCCGCCCCCAGCTCTGCCATTTGCTGTCTGTTCATTTACCTCTCTCTAATTCTGTTTTCTCACCTAACAGTGGATAACACCCCCACTTATGCAGGGTTACTTTGAGGATTAAGTAATTGTGTTTGTAAAACACGTAGCATCCTTGATACACCTGTGAAGTGAGCTACCTGGATCAGTACACTTCTGCTACATAGCAAACTACCCCAAGGTTTAGTGGCTTAAGACACATCCATTTACTTAGCTCCAGATGCTGAGGGTCGACAGTGTGGGCTGGGCTGGGCTGGCCCTGTCTTCTGCTGGACTCAGCCAGGCAGCTGTGGCCAATTGCTGGTTAGCTAGTCGCATCAGCTTCTGGAGGTGGGTTCACTGTCTGCTGGAGTGAGGGTGCTTCTCAGCCATGTGTGGTTTCCCATCCAATAGTCTATTCCAGGCCGCTTCACACGATGCTGGTGACAGGGGTTCTAAGGGCAGCAAGAAAGCGCAAGTGTGACTGCGTGAGTGTTTTTCCTGTCTCTGCTTGGATCACGTTTGCCTATAGAAATTTTTTCAGGAGTCAGAGAAGTCACACAGTCAAGCACAAACTCAACGGGCAGAGAAACAGACTCCATCTTTGAAAGGAGGAATAACAAAACCACATTGCAAAGTGGTTCAGTGCCAAGGATGGGGAAGATCTGTCACTTTCTTTATAATATACCACAATGTCCTATTGTGTTCACTTTGTGTTATCTCATTAATTCACTCATTCATGTGTTCATTCATTCATACAAAAAATAATTATTGAGTGCCTATCTTGTGGGATGGCAAGAGGGAGTCCCCAAAGGAATGGCCTCAGTTTCCCAGTCCTAGTGCAGCCCATCAGGCATTGCTATCTGAGGCCTGTGACATCCAGTAAAGATGTGAGCTGGACTCTTTTTCCCCAGTAAATCAGGTTATACTCTTCCCAGGAAAGAGAGATGGCATGGGGGATGGTGTTGGAACATATGAAATAGAAAGAGTTATATTTGCGAATTGAAATCAAGCACCAATATTTCATCCTCAGGAAGTCTATTTTTCTGGGCTAACTTCTCCCTGCTGGATCTTAACCCATAGATTTTATTACCATATTCTTTCCTCCATCTTTCAGATCACTGAGATTGATGGTGAGTCTAGGTCACCATTGACTGCATGTTAAAAACTCTATGAAACACACACACACACTCTCCCTGGGAACATTCTGTTAATAAAATCTTCTCAATTCAGTGCAGGTTAACAGCTGTGGTGTGGCAGCAAGGGAGTAAGCCCCTCATTGCTCATGAGGGCCAGGTAAGCGTTAGGCCTGGCACAGACTGTGTGCTGGGGCAAATACTGAGAATCTTATCTTGGAGAGAGAATCCTTTTTCTGGCCAAACTACTACTCCACAAGGCTACATGAAGCTACAAGGTACCGGTCCAAAATTAAACAGAAGCTTAGAGGGCTCTTAGAGTAAGGAATGTGAAACAGGTACCAGGGAGGGAGCCTGGATAGATGTCTGAGCTGGAGTTCAGTGTCCCTGGAATAGTTTAGTAAGTGATTCATCTGATCAACTAGTATGTTTTAAGTATATGTTACACATCAAACTCTGGGTTGGATAAGAGAGATACAATAGTGAGCAAGACAAGCACAGTCCCAACCCTCAGGGATCTTGGAATCTGATTGGGAGAGACTGATGTTACTGGAGCATTACTAATAGCTAGCATTAACTCGTACAAGGTAGTCCCCCATCAACATGCCATGGGTACTATTACTATCTCCTGCTTTCACAGATGAGTAAATCAAAAGAATGAATGGCCAAGTCAGTTGTCTACAGTCACACAGCTAATGAACGATGAGACTGGAAACGTGCATCCAGAATCAATCTTTCTTGAATCCTGCTCCTTCCCCTTCCCTGCTGGAGCAAGTCCTCTCTGTATATACTTTGCAAACCGCTCTTACTTGTCTTTAAGCTCACACATCGCATTTTGTGATTCTCTCTGTGTGTTATTGTTTGCTGAGGGAGCATAGCAAAATAGATGTGTCAGCCAGTTCAGGCTTCGTTATGCTCTAGTACCAAATGACCTCGAAATCCCAGTGCCTTACAATAACAAACATTTCTTTATCATGCTACATGTCCAAGTCTTTCTTGACCTTATCTTCCTTTTGCAGTGCTTGTCACGAGCAGCGGACAGTAACGAAGGCATGCTCTTCATCAAAAGCACAAGCTCACTTGCCATGTTTTGTCTACCAACTTATTGCAGGCAGCAGTTTAGTCAAATATTTCACCACCGCTTAAAAGAGGTCACCGTCTTTACGGCCTCCAGGGGTGATTCCTCACCACCCACCTTGTGGCTTCAAAGGCAGTGTCTAACATTTTAGGGTTTGGCAGTACTCCTTGTCTAGAATCGGTTTCTTAATCTTTCAACTTAGGCTGATGACCCCCGAATCTCAAGGTCTTACAACAAAAAGTACTTAATTCTTGCTCACGCTACATGGTCATCAAGGTTCAGCTACAGCTCTCTGTCACCTCGTCTTCGTCTGGGACCAGCAGACCAGCCCTGCTCTGGGACACTACCAGCCCAGTGGCTGAGAGCAAAAGGAGACGTGGCAGATGGCACGATTGCTCTGAAAGCTTCTGACTGGGAGTGACACACGTCTTTCCCACTCACGTTCCGTTGGTTAAAGACACGTGGCCAAGTCTGACACTAATGATGAAGGGACATATCAGAGCTCAGTCTGGAGGGAGGCACAGGGCGGCAGGACAGGGCAGCGAGTCAATCTGTTAGAGGCGCTAAGGAGCCAGCATCGATTGTCACAGGCGGATGCAGAGTTGGCAGACATTGTGTTTTGAAAAGAGGAATGCCAGGGAGCATTTTCCTCAGTGCGTGTGATGTGCCCCATCTTAGCGGTTTGTCAGAGAGTAGATGGAGCGGGTGGTAGACGACCAGACACAGCTTTAAAGGGTTTTGAACAGCACCTTTCAGAATAGGGACCTGCAAGGGGCCAGCAGGCAGATAGCAGGTGTGTGAGTTTTCTTGAAGATGGAGAAAGCACAGATGAGCAACAGACAATGGTTTTTACTTGGACAACTGGACTTGATAGAAAGGAGTAACAATTATCAGCAGCAACTGAAACAAACGCAAAGGGTGGGTGCTGTCAGAGAAACCCAGCGGTGATTCATTTATAGACTCAAAAGGAGAGTTGCCTGGGGAACGGCAGAAATGGGGCAGCCCTCAGCAGTACAAATGCACAGATCTTCTCTAGGGAGTTCCCCTAAATGTGTCTTATTAATAGCTATCGTACTGCCTCATCTCTGTCTCTCCATTTCATGATTTAAATTCCTGGGAGGAGGGAGGCTTCTCTACCCCTTATCTGCTCTATTTTCCCCAATGGGCAGGTGGTAGAATAGAGACTGCTGGGGGCCCATCCCTGGCGAGAGCCATTCTCAGAGGAGATGGTTCATTGTTAGACATCACAGGCTCAGTCCTACCTCTTCACAGCTGCCGGCACCAATCCCTGGGTCTGCCCTCCATGCCTGGTTCTGACAGCAGCGCCCATCCTTGCCATCCTTCCTCTCTGTGACAAGCGTAGTCTGCAGCCACAGACCCTGACCCACCTCACTGGCCATCGCTATGGATGGAGCTATTGATCTGTCCCTCAGCAGTGTGCTTCTGCCTGAAGTAGCCTTCATCCGCAGCCTCCATCCGTGGGATTCTGCTGGACAGAGCTATTCAGGCAGGCACCTGTGTCAGGTATGAGGTACAGACAGAGACTCTGCAGGAGGGGTGAGGGAGGGGTGGCAGGAGCAGAACTGGTGTGGGGCTAAGGTCCAGGCTGGGGCAGTCAGGCACTGCTCCCTCGAGACAGAAGACACTAGAGGCTGCAGAAAATGATGGGCTTAGGCATCAAACCCGGTTCCGGGATACCTGTTCCTTATCTTATCCTGGACCAGTGTTGATCTTATCTCCCTAAACTTGGGCTCCCTCTGCAGCTCTCAAATTCTCCACTTACACCCACATGATGAATAATATTCAGATACTCAGCCCACTCCTAGGGGTTTACTAGGGTCATGTGAACCTCTAGCCTGAAGAAAGCGTACTGGCATGCAGATGAGTGAGAGATTTCCTTGTAGAAAAAAAAAAAAAGCAGACTTTCAAAACCTCAGTACTTTATTTGAAAACATTCTTATAGTAAATATAAGAATGAATAAATGCTATACATGCATGATACCTGCATTCACCCTGTGCCAAGGCCTGCTGGGCTATGACTCCATGAACCTTTTGCCTCATTCCCTTTAGTAGTCTGGAAAGGTCTCCTGGATCTTTGGTATTAATTGAGATTCTTGGTTCCAAGTGACAGAAACTCACCTCAAGTCAACTTAAATGCAAAACAGATTTGATCACCCAATGTAATTGACAAATTCATGTCTGTCCTGGCTTCAGGAGGGCTGGATCCATGGGCTTGAATGGCATTTACCTAACTTTCTCCCTCCCTCCTTCTCTCTCTCCTTCTCTCACCACTCTTTCACTCTAGTTTCCTTTATGTGTAAACTTAGTCTCTCCTATAGTCAAAGAGGAAAGGGTTTCTGTGACTTACCTGAAGAGAAAAGGCAACAGGTAACTGGACTTAGAGCCTTCCAGCTTGACCCCACAAATAGGAAAACCAGGGGGGCTTTTATTGGCCCAAACTGGGTCATATGCCCATTCTGGAACCAATCCTGGACCAAGGCAATGGGGTGCTCTGCTTGGCCAGCCTGTGGATCAGGCCTCCCCGTATGGCCTGGGTGAGCAAGTTGCTTTTACAAGAAAGTGAATAAGACTCTCGGCATCAGGAATCTGGCAGCCTCCTTTCCTGGTTTGTTTCTGGTTTCTCACAGGTTTCCATGCAGGAACCCCAGGGTGGCCCCTGTCACTCAACTCTCTCCTGAGGCTGAGGGGCCCACTGACACTCCTAGCCAGGAGACGCCAGCAGACCCAGGGAGAGCAGACAGTGCAAGGCAGGGGATTAGGGTTGCTGATGGGACTGGCTGGGCTGCACACAGCCTCACAGACGGTGGTACAGAGTTGACACCTGTGCTTTGGGCACAAAGCCTGGGATGAAACATGAAAATACACAGACAGCTGGGAATCAAAGGAAGACTTTCTGAGCCCGGCAATAGTGCCCGTGACTACTTGCCCAGCTGCTTGGCTCAGGTGCACGTGCTGCGTGTGTGCTAAGTCATTCAGTCGTGTCTGACTCTTTGTGACCCTATGGACTGTAGGAGCCCGCCAGGCTCCTCTCTACATGGGCTTCTCCAGACAAGGATGCTGGAGTGGGTTGCCATGCCCTTCTCCAGGGGGTCAGGTGCACAGTGGGAGGCAGAGGTTGGGCCTGACTTAGCCTTTTCTATTCAATCTTATGTTCAGAGACCACCCCTCAGTCCAAAGCTCTTCTCTTCTCCTGGCTGCCCTGCCAGCCCACCACCAGGCTCTCCCAGATACTCCTGCCCAGCAGCCTGAGTCACCTCTAACCTCAGCTCACTGTCAGGCCCCTTAAATGTCTTTGACTCCTCTGAGGATCCCTCAGATGTTCTGACAAGCAGAGGGCTGGTTAATCTGAAGTCACAGCTTCCCATGGCCAGCAGGACACTGTCCAAGTGCCGCACACCCCAAGCTGCATCCCCAGCCTCACCTCCCCGCCCCCAGAGGCATTCTCTTTCCCCAGATGGCAGTGCAACACTGGGCCTCAGTGATTTTATGTATCCCATTCGCTCTGCCAGAGGTCCCTTGTCCTCATCAGTTATCCGGGCAAACTGCTCTCTTCCTGGGCTTCCTTGGTAGCTCAGCCCTAAAGAATTCTCCTGCAATGCAGAAGATACAGGAGACTCAATCCCTGGGTTGGAAGATCCCCTAGAGGAGGGCATGGCAACCCTACCCAGGATCCTTGCCTGGAGAATCCCATGGACAGAGGAGCCTGGCAGGCTACAGCCCATATGATTGCAAAGAGTCAGACATGACTGAAGCAACTGAGCATGCACTCACGCTCTCTTCCTAGGCTGTTCTCAGAGCTCAGCACTCACTGACCAGCCCCCGGGAGAGTTCATCACTCCAGCTCTGGCCCCAGTTCTAGAGTGCTTTGGTCTGCTCCTAATCTGTGCTAAGCTTGGCCAGGGGGCTATTCTGTTTACCCTGTTCATCATGCTGACTTCCCTCCAGTCTGAGAGCTCCTGAGGGAGGCCCTACCTGCCCCCTCTCTGCCTGGCACAGGCCCACACCATAGAGGGCACGAAGGAGTATTTGCTGACTTAAACTAGATGGATTGCTGTCTCGGGGCTGAGGGCCAGTTACAAAGCTGGGAGGTTCATGTGCTTAGCCTCATCACCTGTTGCCTCCTGGACTCACGAGGGCAGGGGCAGAAAGGGGCTTCCTGAGCAAGGGACCTTGCTTTCCACGTGTACGCTCCTTCACAGTTACCCAAGCAGAATGTTTATAAATGTTTCCATTCCTTAAATATAACTGGTCCTGTGGTTAGTGAACACAAGATCATTTTGGAAATGAGTCCCCTCTGTTGCTGATTTAGCATCAGTGCCCTGCAGCCCTCAGCATGGTAACCTCTGTGTCGAGGGTTTAATGACCAGTAACCAAGCCCTTAAATCAGCCCTCCCTGCCTGCAGCAGGGCCAGCAGCTCGTTCTTGGTAAAGAGGACAAAGGCCATTTCTAGTACAAACTGCGAACGTCAGAGTCACCACTCGAAACTGAAATTTAAGAAAGCAGGGCTTTGTTCCTTCTCCTTCTGCCCCAACCACCCTATGTGTCCATACACTACCTGCTGTTTCTGTGAATCCTTATGACAGGTCCACTGGCTGGGCAGACTCAGGGAGGGGACCCCAGACATGGGGGGCATTGAGGCAGGGCAGCGGGACCCCCAGGTCTCTTCTCTCCTTTTCTCCCTGGCTGCCTGTTCCTGCCGCACAGTCCCTGTGGCCAGACAAGGGGACTGATCAGGATTGTCATCCTCACCGCTGTATTCTACAGTCAGGACTTGGAGAACTGTTGTCCTAAACACAGTGCATCCTAACCTCTCAGAGTCCTCCAAACAATGCCTTCAGAGAGATCTCACTGGCCCTACATGATGAGAGGGAGGCTGGGAAGCCCGCTGGTTGTAGGTGCTGGCCCTACATTTCATCCCTAGGCTGCCGTCATCCCCTCAATACACCTAGTTTTCCACCTTGGCTGCTCACTGGAATTACCTGGGCTGAATCCCCATGCCTGGACCCTACCCCTAAGACTGTGATTTATAGTTTTTAAAGCTCTGCAGGTGATTCTGAGCTTGATCGTATTTAGGACTGTGTCCTCTTCATTTCTCTATCCTCCCCCATTTCATCTGCTCACATATCTTTCTCCTCTCCCAGCACTCACCCCTTTCTCCAGGAAACCCACCCTCCAGCCCCCAGGTGGTTCACCCTTCGGTGGTCTTTGTCAACACCCCTATTCTGATACTCTGTGGTCACGCAACTAGTGTAATTTCCAACCCTTAGACTGTCACTCCACCCCTACACAGAGCTGGGCCACCACAATCCTCCAGAATACAAATCCCCTCCAAGTATCCTAAGAAATGTCCACAAAGATCCCACTTCACCCTGGGTCACTTTTCCCATGAAGCACTCTGGAAGAGTTGTTTTCTCCCTCTTCTAGAGCTTCTTGTCAATAGTGTCCCCACCTGCCTCTCTCCCTGCCTCCCCCTCACTCCTCTCCAGGTCGAGGAATGTTTTAGCCAAATACTACCACTGCTGCCCCATCTCCTGGTGAGAGAGTGTCTCTGTCTCTAAGATACCTCATTTTTCAAGGGCACTTACTCAAGAGGCCGGCAGTGTTGCCAAGGAAACATCGCTTAACGGAAGAAACAAAGTCTCTCAAAACCCACATGTCATTGTTTGCAAGAGAGCCAGTACTTCTGTTGTACCTTGAAAATGGATAATTAAGTTATCTATCCAACCCCATTTTGCTCCATGTTCCGAATTTGCTAGAAGGCCCTCTCCTTCCACCAGCAGCACCCCTTCCCCGGCCCATCCCATGATTTCCTGTGAAGGCTGAAGCCTTTCCATCGAGGCAAAGGCATGCCAACACAGGTATGGGAGTCTGGACAGAAGAGGGGACTGAATGATTAGAACGTGTGTAAATTGACCCTGTTAAAGAATGCAGGGGACTAGCGGCCTGGAGGAGGTTGGAGACAGGAGTTAGAGCTGTTCGTCCAGCATTCACAAATTCCAGTTGGTGGGGTTTAAGCTGATGAAGGTTTACTGGGCATTAATGTCCTTCTCTTAAATGAAGGTCTCATGGTTGACTCCCCGTGGTTTTCAAACTTTTTTAGTAAATTCTTCATAACCTTTTGTTCAAGTAAAATGTTATGTGAAAGTTGAATAAAGAAAGCAAGCCCAGGTTGGGCTGGGAGAAGGGTCCTAGAACCTCACCCAGTGGGCCGTCCTCCCAGACCTGAGTGCCTCAGGGGCCCCTCTGACCTTTTCTTGGAGTCCCAGGACTCAGTGTGAATGATCTGGTGGAAATAACCTAGCAGTTCCCTTGCTGGTTCTGAGGGGTGATTTCAGGGAGGCCCTCGGGGAGCCTCGCTCCCCTGCCTGAACTGAGGGTCCGGGGCTGTGGGGGAGATGGCGCCTCTTTTGGGTGGCTGGGCCCGGGGAGGGGGAACAAAGCTCTGAACTGCCCAGATCTCAGCCTTCCCGGGAAATCTCCCCCTCCTCACGGAGGGAAGAGAGCCCTCTGCCTGTGTACCTGGCAGGGTCTTCAGAACTCTCTTAGCCTGTTTCCTCACCCCTACAGCTGAAGGTGACCTCAGGTGTGGACAGTCCCTGGCATGGTACAGGTATACAAACGTTTGTTTTCTTCTCACTCTTCCCTTCCTGAGGTGTTTCTACCCCCAGAAAGGTGACCGTTTATACAGTGAGGGCTGGAGTCTGTGGAAGGCTGCACCTCAGTCTGACAGAGGCAGGTCCCGCCCGAGCCTGCCAGGGAGAGAAGGGATGCTGAGCACGGCTGGCAGGGGGCCCACCCACATCCTGCAGGGTGGGGGCCCTTGCCTCTCTGGGAGATGAGGTGACAGGACAAGGAGAACCTCTCGCCCTGGCGGTCTTTGCCTAACCTTGCCTCCGTGTCCCTGAAGGCAGGAGTGTGCACCGAGGGGCACTACAGGCTCCCTGGCTGGCCGTCCAGCTCAGCTATGGGTCCTTACTCCTGACCCCAGCCTGAGGGACAGGAAGATGCCCCTGGTGTGAGACCCGACATACCGCATGTCTGTCCTTTTCCCTCACTGGTGATTTTTCTCTTTCAGCATTAGATTGGGTTTGTAGCCCTGCTGAGCCATGTGGGCTGAGAGGACAGTGAGCTGAAGCAGTCATTTGCGGCTGAGGAGGAGCTGGGGGGTCAGGGATGTGTATCTGTGCCCCGGGAGGCAGGGGGAGTCATGAATCGTCCACAGACAGGATAACAGCTCGGCCTCCACCTCTGATGTGAGTCGCAGGGGGGCTGTTGCAGCCTTGGCACTTGGTTAGCCCCTTGTAGTCTAGGCCTTTTGGCCAAGGATCCTCCAGCCTGCAGCTGCTCCCTAACCCAGAACCCCACCCACCCCAGCTTGCGCACAGGATCACAGTGGAAGCTTCCAAGCCCGCCTCTCCCCCTCCAGCCTGGTCACGGGAGCTGGAGTGACTGGAGGAAGGGAGGGAGGTGAGTAAGATGAGAGGTTACAGGCGCAGCTTTGGCATCAATCTGCCTCGGTTTAGATTTCAGCTACTGTTCTCCAACGTTGGACAAGTTCTTAATTTCTCTGTCCCTCAGTTTCCTCATCCACAAGATGGGGGTAATGGCAACACCTGCCTCACAGAGCTGTTACTAGGATTCACTGGGATAAGGCAGAGCAGCACTCGACACCTGAGTCCGATCAGTTCTTTGCTGTGAGGGGCTGTCCTGTGCATTGCAGGGTGCTGAGCAGCATCGTGACCCCTACCCACTAGATGCCAGTAGCAGCCTTTCCCGCCCCCATCATGGCAACCAAAGATGTCCCCAGACACTGCCAGATAGCCTCTGGTTGGCGAAAGTGCCCCGCACTGGGAATCACGATTCTAAGTCATCTCCTATTAAATCTCCAGTTTCCCCACTGCTCAGAAGCATAGCTGGGCCTGCTGGACCTACAGGCACTAAATGTGTGGTGTCTTGTGAAAACCTACTTCCCTCTTTTGTGTTCGGGCCATTTATTGATTCAGTCCGCCTCTGGCTGGGCTTTTGAGGTGTCCAAGTGACAGCTTAACTGAATCGTCTTTGCTAAATTGCCCTGTGATCTCACCGGCTTGGTGGTCACCCCACTCGAGATGCGCTTTGTTGTTTGCTTTTTTAACAATAAACAACTGTCTGTCCTTATTATGATTTTCCCAGACTCCAGAGTAATGAACAGTTCTGATGACAGCTGTACCAGATAGTAAGTGCACACATGACTCTCTGAGAATCTCCCCCAAGCACTTCAGAGCAGCTAAGTGGATAAAGATGGTCTCAGCTATTACCTGGGCGGCTGCCTGTGTCTGTGGAGCCCGCCCTAGAAATGAGAGCCAGGTCCTGGTGACAGGGATGAAGGAGTGGCAGAAACTGCCTTCCTGGCTGTCCTTGTCTGGCGGCCCACACTCTGGAGCTTCAGGAAATTCGGATCCTGACCTTCCAGGTGACTAAGAGCTACACTGTCCCGGGGAGAGAGTATGGTGCGTTCAACCCAAGGGCTTATATATAGCTATTCATGTTTGCAGAGAAGCTCTGGTAGCAGGCTCATGCTTTTGCACATTGAGGAAAGGCTTTCTGGAGGTGGTGAGCTTTTATACTGATTTTCAACATAGCAAGAGTTGGGGTAAGAGATAGAGGAAGAGGGGACAGTTCCCATATCAGCGTGTTTAGGACCACTATTTCCTGATATGTTCATTTCCCTGACTTGACTGTTGAATCATCCAGGACAGGGAACCATGGCTTTCTCAACTCAGGACCCAACTTAGAGATTACTTGTTGTTAGATGATTGGACGGATGAATGACATTCTTACCTGCATCTAATTTAATTTCCTAAATCCTACCAGTCATCAAATTCTCCCTCAATGCCAATAAACTGGAAGCCACAGCAGGTCATCAACTTTCCTTGATGGTCAATTGGGAACCCAGGCCACCCAGTGGACAGTCTCAGGATTCTGACAAGAAGCCCATCTCTTACCCAGTTTAGGTGTTGACTAGGGCCTCCTTGCCTCTGTGTTCTAGACACACTTCCACATTGAAGGCAGGCATTCTACATTTGGCTTCTGCTCAGAACTTTGGTCACCCTTTACCTCTTTTAAAGGAAGAATCAGTCACCTTGGTAGTTTTGATGTCCATTTCCATGGATTCAAAAAACTTCCTTGGAGAGCAAATCCAGCTGTAATGAATGTCTGCAATCTGTCTCTCCATCCTTTTTGTTCTGCCCTGCAAGGCTGACTTTACAGAAGCTTCCATGGGCTCCTGTGTTGTCTGAATTCTTCCAATGGGCCAATCCAGCAGAGGAATGGACTGGGGAAGGGAGAATGATGTTGGGGTGGTTATTAACCACCACTCATCATCACCTCTCCCTCCCTGGACCCTTCTCACAAGTCTCTCCGTGTAACTGTTACACATTCTGGTACTTGCTCTCTCCTCTCACCCCTTTGAGCCTGGTGATGTTACTGTCCCAAGGAACTAAACTATCCCTGTGCTCCCTTCCCCTAGACCCACACCACTGAGAACCCTGCCTGTATTTACCCTCCTTGGATTCCCTTACCTGAGCATGCCACCTGTTTCCTGCTGGGACCTTAGCTGATCCACTGGCCTGAGGCTCTTTTTAATGTCTGAAGGATGACTGCCTCTCCACCCCTTCCCTGGATGCCAAAGTTCAGGAAGAATATGGCCCTGAAGGGCCACCCCTTATTTGCTCTCCTCATCTGCACTGCCCTTCTCCCTGCACAGTTCCTTTCATGCTCTGCACCCTGTTTTAAAAGTCCTTAAGAATCACCTTCTTTAACTAGCAGAAGAAATACTTCCTTTTACCATTTGAAATTAATCAAAAACATTTACCAGTGAGAGTTTTTTTTTAATAGATCAAGATAACAATAGGGCCTACCCTGAATTCTAACCTAAAGCAGAGAAGTACGGTGTCTTGATTTGGCCATGCAGCCTAATCATAGGTTGGTGTGCTAAATTTCTTTGGTAATACAGTACAAGAGCTCACAAACCCTATGACTGTCCTTGTTGGGAACCACTGCCTAACATTGGGGGAAGTGACTGAAAACTTTGAAGGCCAAGGTCCTATGGCTTTCCGCTAGACCAGAGTCATCCCCGATCTCTGTAAATAAAGTCATTCATTTGTATTGCCCATGGCAGTGTTTGCACTACAATCACAGAGCTGATTTTCCAGACCATTTGGCCCTTTGTGCAAAAAATGGTTAAAACAGCAGCCTGACTGCTCTCCTTTGAAAGGCCCGCTTACGTGGTTGGCCCTTGACTGGCATCTGGGAGCCTGGATTGCAGGAAGGTTCCCACCACTCCCACAGATGGTAAGAGTGGCTCACTGTGCCCAAACTGATTATAAAACTAATATGGTTTATGCTGAACACCTGCCTTCCTGCTGGAAGTCTGAGGTTGGTATGTACCAGGCAGAGGCTGTCTGTGTGACCAGCCTTCAGTGAAAAGCCTGGGTGCTGAGTCTCTAAGAGCTTCTCTGGTAGATAACCCTTCACAAGCATTATCTCAACTCCTTGCTGGGGCTCCTGGGCATCTTCTGTGACTGCTGTGGAAGGACCCTTGGGAACTGACACCTGGTTTCCTCCAGGCTTTGCCCACATGCCTTTCCCTTTGCCGGTGTGATTTATATATCTTCCCCCAGAATAAATCATAGCTGTGAGGCCAACTATATGCTGAGTCTTCTGAGTCCTAGAGAATCACCGAACCTGGTGGTGGTTGGGAGACCTCCCAGCACTCTGCAAAGCCCCAGATATGTATTTGCCACCTGGCCCTTTGAGAAAAAGTTTGCCAACTGCTCTATACAATCTTAGGATGGATAGAAATTGTCTATTACATATCGCCCCTCCCACAGAACTCTCAGCTCCCTAAGACGTGGCCTAGGTCTTTTGCTCTTTAACTCTTGGCCAAGTGCAGCATCTTACACAACATATTTATGGAAGAAAGAAGTCAGCAAGCCTGCAAATAATGGATTCAAGCAGTGTTTTTTAAACTGTGGGTGGTGAAATCCATTTAAAAGGTTATGACCACTGTTTTTCAATGAAAAAACGTATAGAAAATTGAGTATGCTGCGTATAGTGAGGGTAAGTTTGATTTCTTGAGAATTTTATATCAGTTGTAACCTCTGAACCAGACATTGTGCTGAATCATAATGTAAAAGGGTCTCTTCTTGGCCGTTGCAATGGAAGATTATTTCAAGGTCACTGGATTGTGCTCTCTTGGCCAGCTGCCCGTGGAGATGCCCCGCAGACCCTCCCTGTCTCTCTGGCTGTTAACCTTTGACCTCATTCTCTCCACCCCCGGTCCCCAGAACGTGTACTACACGAGCAGCCAGCAGATCCACGTGGGCATCCTGAGCCCCACGGTGGACGATGACGACAACCGATGCCTGGTGGACGTCAACAGCCGGCCGCGGCTCATCGAGTGCAGCTATGCCAAAGCCAAGAGGATGAAGCTCCACTGGCAGTTCTCTCAGGTAGCAGCCCTGCCTGAAGGAGCAGCATCAGGAGAAACAAGGGAGGGGCAGGGCCTGGGAGGACTGGAGGAATGGAGGAGGAGAGGGGAGGAGCCAAGGCGGGGATGGTGGGACGGGCGGGTGGTGGTGGGGGGTTGGAACTGGTTAGCTCATTGACTCCTGATGCTGGCTCTGAGGGAGTTTATTATTACTGTTGTCATTGTTGTTGCTTTAGTGGTATTTTATTTAACTTTTAGATATAAGGAAACAGGCTCAGAGGTGGGAGTCCCCGGCCTGAAGTCGCATAGTGAGGGGGCAGGGCTGGAATTTAAACTCTGAGCCTCTGACGCTAAAACTCACATTTCTTCTGTATAAGCCCCTTCTGACAAGCTCAGCCCCAATATCCCAGGTACAGACAGTGCTAGGTCATCTGTGATCTGTGAGCCGCTCTGCCTTCCTCCTCGTTCTGTGGGGAATGAGGTTTCCTCAAAGGGCAGTGTCTGGGGACCATTTTGTGAAGGGCAGTCTGCACACTGGTGACCATGAAACATTCCTTTATTAAGTCTCCATCAATTCTGAGGACTGTGTTTATCTTCCTGCTCTGCAATGGCCCCTTATAAAATGGTGCCCCAGGAGCCCGGTGCAAGCTGGAGACAGCCCATGATGACCCAGCTTTGAAGAAAACCCGTGCCTTGGCCCGGAGGCCTCCAGCCCCTAGGGAATCCACTAAGTTAGGATCCATTTCCACCCACAGATAGGAGCATCCACCTCCCAGGGAGTACAGAGAAAGCGCTCATCACAGGAGGTAAGGGAACCTGTGGAGTTCTTTTATAGCATCAGGGCTGTTGGGGGCTGCACAAGGTGGATGCTCCAGGGGAATTCAGGAACAGAAAGTCTATACTCATGGGACGTAGAGGCAGAGGCCCCGACTCAAGACTCTCAGCAAGCAGCTTCCACCCTGGAAGGAGGCTGACAGGCACAGAAAAGAGGTGTTCGGTCAGCCCAACCTTGATTCCAGCCCTCATGTCCAGTTACTCTCCCCTGTAGTGGTGGACGGGGGGCAGGAGGTCCTGCTACGTCAAGTTCTCTGGCACAGGGCACCTCTGACCTGTGGTCTGGGTGTGCAGAACCAGATAGACCTGAGAGAGACCCTCAGTTGGGTCCTAAATGGATGGTGAAGATCAGCTCTCAGTGACAAGTTCAACATAAGTCAAAGATTCATGGGCTACTTGGAGAGCAGGGGTGAAAGTCCATACCAGGACTTTGTGACCCCAGAAAAACAAATGCTGGGGAGCGGCACAGGGAGACAAATGACAGCACACCTAAGGGCGGGTAGAGGATGCAGCTCAGAGTCCAGGCGGGGCCTGCACAGGGTGTGGGGTTCAGTGAAAGGGAATGGTGCCCAGGGACTGGGTCCTCTGGTCCTGCCCCTTCCTATCCATGTGACCTTTGACATGTGCTGAAAATGACAAATTTCTGTCCCATAGGAAGAATTAGCTAAGGTTCATACAGTGTTTACCCTGTGCCAGACTTCTTGGGTGCCAGGCATACACCAGCTCATTCAGTCATCACAGTGACTGTGTGATTTACTGTGGACTATTAGCCCAAGATCATAGATGAGTCACAAAGATGTCAAATAACAGACCCAAGGCACTCACTGGTTATTATTATTACTCCTGAACTACTTCAGATTCTCTTTTCTACTTGTAAGTGTGTGAGGATGTTGGAAGTGGCCCCTGGAAGAAGGTCAGGTTCAGGGCTGAGGCTTAGAATAGAGGACACATGTTCCTCTCTCCTCCCTCTCTCCTGGTGGAGCCCACGTGCCCCAGCTGCAGCCTGTTGTGACCCCACACTGTGCCCAGTGGAAGGCTTTATCATTTCCCTCTGCCAGGCTTCTGGCCCAGAGTGACGCAGCACAGGGCTGCATCTTTCCTCTTGTTGACCAGTCACTCAGTCATGTCCAACTCTTTGCGACCCCACAGACTGCAGGACGCCAGGCTTCCCTATCCTTCACCATCTCCCGGAGCTTGCTCAAACTCATGTCCACTGAATCGGTGATGCCATCCAACTATCTCATCCTCTGTCACCCCCTTCTCCTCCTGCCTTCAATCTTTCCCAGAATCAGGACCTTTTCCAGTGAGTCGGCTCTTCCCATCAGGTGGCCAAAGTATTGGAGATTCAGCTTCAGCATCAGTCCTTTCAATGAATATTCAGGGTTGATTTCCTTTACAACTGACTGGTTTGATCTCCTTGCTGTCTGAGGGACTCTCAAGAGTCTTCTCCAGCATCATTCAAAAGCATCAATTCTTCAGTGCTCAGCCTTATTTACAGTCCAGCTCTCACCTTTGTACATGACTACGAGAACAACCATAGCTTTGACCATATGCACTTTCTGTCCACCTGTAAATTACAAGGCAGAGGGAGCCCTGGAGGTGTGTGGTCAGGGAGGAAGGCTAGCCGTGGGCTTGGTGGTGAAGTGGGTGTTGTCTCCCAGCTCAGGTTAGAGGCAAAATAGACTTGCAGGCTGGAGGAAACAGAGAGAAATGTTGTACAATCTCATTGTACATTGACCCATGGAGGTGAATGGGGCTGACTTGGCTGGGTGAGATGGGGACTATACCATCTGGAGGGTCTTGTCGAGGCTCATGTCAGGCTGCTCTGTGCTGCCTTCAGTCACTCTGCTTCACCCCTGCTTTCAGTTTCCTCCTGGGATTTGTATGATACCATGCAGGAAGATGGGGGTGGTGGGTTGGGGCAGGGCTGGTAGCTTTTTCAGAAGAGATAGTACATAACTTGGCTCTTGTAGATGGCATAAGCTGCTGCTGCTGCTAAGCTGCTTCAGTCGTGTCCGACTCTGTGCGACCCCATAGACGGCAGCCCACCAGGCTCCTCCGTCCCTGGGATTCTCCAGGCAAGAATACTGGAGTGGGCTGCCATTTCCTGCTCCAATAGATGGCATAAGAGTTTGCTCCATACAGGAGTTGAGAGGGGGCATTTCGGGGAGAAGGAATGGCACAGGTGCAAGCTGAAGGCACCAAACCCAAGCCACATGCAGGGAGCTGCAGATGGTGCACGTGGCTTGGGCATCGTGGGGCACACCTGGGGATGCGTCTGAGGGGCAGGTGGGCCTGGACCTGGTCCCATGGAAGGTGAGGCTTCATGTGGGAGACTGGTGTGTTAGGTCTGGGTTTTGAAAGCCCACAGTGGCTGGAATCATGGAGCTGAATGGCAAGGAGAAATTCTAGAAGGGGGAATGAGGCAGGTAGGGGAGTTACCAGAGGCTGAGATGCAGTTTGAAAGTTTAGCCATTCCTTCCTCCTCCTCCTTCCCTTCCATGACCCTGGGGTCTTCAGGACCCTGCCTGGCCCCCATGATCTCCTGTCAAGACAGAATCTGAGGCTGCCCCCAGGAGCCCAGCATTTGGTGGGTGGACCAAACAAGCAGGCAGGTGTGGCTGGGGGTCCTGGGATGGACAGGCACACTGCTTCAGTGCACTGGGAGAGGGAGGAGGAGAGGACCCAGGTTGCCCTGGAATACCATCAAGAAATCAGGGCCCAGACAGGCACTTCCCACTCTGGGAACTGTGTGTCACTGGCTACGAGTGCCCCTAAACTGAACTGAAGTGAGCTCCATGGCCCCTTCCAAGTCTTTGTTCCTCCCAGAAGCTCCAGAATCACCAGGGGAACAGAGCTCAGACTGTCTGTGGGGCCTCGACCTGTCTGTGCCTAGCCTCGTGCAGTTTGAATCTGAACTCAGGCTGCTTTGACATCCCAGCCCTACACACAGGCACATCTAGCTCCTTTCCAGCCCTCGCAGACAGATGGCCTTCCCACCCATGCCCAGATCCAGAGGCCTTGGTGCCCCAGCTGGTCCTCATCTCATCTGCCCTTTTCTGACTTGGGCAGAGAAAGGAATATTCCTCCAAAATCCAGCTCCATCCTTCACTCATCTCAGCACACACACAGCCTTGAACAGGCAGCCCCACACACTCGTGCTTGAAGGGACACCGTGACAAAAGAAGGCCGTGTTAGCATGTACAGCCCTGAGGACCGGGCAGTTTTTCACTCCTTATACATAAATCTAATTAGAACTCCCAGGGCACTCTGGCATCACCTCTTTGATCCTTCTACCAAGGGAACTATTTGGAAATAATATTTTTAAATCCCTAATTTGCAAACCCACAGCAGCCACTCTCACTTGATATTTAAAAAATAATGCTTGTGAAATTTTTGTTTCATGCAAAATGATCAATATTTATTAAGCATCCTGGAATCTGTCCTCAAGCCCTTACTGTTTAGGAGCTACTGTTGATGAGGCCAGAGGAAGGTGGGAGCCTCTTAAATGATTAAAGTTATGGCTTGGGCTAATTTTCTTGCAACAGGTTTTAATCTTTGCAAATTACAAGGGGATTCTACCAAATAAAATGTTCTAGTGCAGAACTTGGGCTGAAAGATTTTACTGGTGCATTTCACGTCTCCTCCTCACTTTCACATTCTGCATTATTTACTCTCCCGAGGGCTGCATTTAAACACCACAGACATTTAGGCTGAATTAATTCCAAAATAATCTAGTGTGATTCTCCCAGTTTCTTCTACAAAGAAGATAGTATTTGCATATCTTCGTGTTCTGCCTCATAGCCGGATTTTCTGTTTAATAAACAAAATGCCTTTCCTCCAAACCCTGCAAGCTCTTCTGAATTTCCAGTGCTTCAGGATGAACCAGAACAGCATCAGATACTGACACTAAGAAACCACATTTGATGAAAACATCTCTCAGCAACGCTGATGTACAGGGCTCTGATGAGCAATTTTCCAATGATGAACATTCTTTCCTTCAGTCATTCATCAAACATTTATTGAGCACAGTGGTTGGGCAGGAGGGATGCAGATATGAATCAGACACCGCCTCTGCCCTGGAGGAGCTCTTGGGTGTATAAACACGTAACAAAACTGGATGGCAAGACCAGAGAAGAGGGGAATATGGTTTTCTAGAAGTCCTGGGTGATGGGCTCTGTCTGCATAGCTCAGGGATGGCTTCACATTCGAGATGTTTGATCTGGATCTTGAAAGTTGCAGGATACTTCCCGGATGTAGAAAGGAAGAACAGCCCATGTAGAGGCTCAGCATGGGCAAAGGCAGAAAAAGACGGTATGTTTGAGGAATAGAAATTCAGTGTTGGTGTGGATAGAATTTAGAATTAGAGTATGAGAGAGATGAGACACAGAGTCAGTTTGGGGGCAGGTAATGGTCATTGAAAATGAAGCCCAAGAGGTTTGACTCTACTTTAAAAGCCAAGAGAGGAACTAGGGGGTGTTCATGGGCTTCCCTGGTGGCTCAGATGGTAGAGAATATGCCTGCAATGCAGGAGACCTGAGTTTGATCCGTGGGCCAGAAGATCCACTGGAGAAGGGAATGGCTACCCACTCTAGTATTCTTGCCTGGAGATTTCCATGGACAGAGGAACATGGCAGGCTATAGCCCATGGGGTCACAAAGAGTCAAACAAGACTAAGCGACTAACACTTTCACTTCACTTTTCACAGGAGGGGTTCAATAAGCTTTAGATTGACATGATGTGGTCTGAATACCTCTGGCAGCAGAGTGCAAGGTGAATTGGAAGACAGAGAAGTAGGAGGCTGTTCCATCATCCCTGTGAGAAAAGGAATAGATGAGGTTGCCATGGGGGCCTGGGGCCAGGCAACTGTTGGGGAGAATGTTGAGAGACAGTTCATCAGTCTATGGAAGTAGTGATGAATTAAATAAAGGTAGTTGTGAGGGGAGATTATGAATTGAGGGCCACCCCATGCTCTGAGTTTGTAGAAGTCAGTGAGCACCCATCTCTAAACAGCCAACATTTCCCATGTCAACAAGTGATGAGACTTCATTAACATCAGAAATGGTAGTTGTTCATTCATGATTTTTCTAACTTGTGACTCATCCAGAATTAAAGAATTTCCTAAACTGACTATGTCCTGGGATTATAGACTCATATACATTAGGTATAAGATTTTAGGGCTTCCCAGGTGTCACTAGTAGTAAAGAACCTGCCTGCCAATGCAGGAGACAAAAGAGACACAGGTTCCATCCCTGGGTTGGGAAGATCTCCTGGAGAAGGGCATGGCAGACCACCCCAGTACTCTTGCCAGGAGAATCCCATGGACAGAGGAGCCAGGCAGGCTACAGTCCATAGGGTCACAAACAGTTGGACATGACTGAAGTGACTTAGCATACACATGTGCGTAAGACTTTAATCTTCTTAGAGTACCCCCACATACTGATATCTGGGGGATTCTGGGATTAGGTGATGCAGTGGCAGTGAAAGAGGCATCTAATAAGTACCCCTGGACCAATAGAAGGAGAGGGAGGAAGCAGGTATCAGGTCACTACACAGGAAAACTTTGTGGCACCAAAGCAATGGACTGTCTCTCGGGGGCAATAAGGTACCCATCCTCCCCACCATCCCCCATCACTGTTACTTTGAATGATTAAGCAAATGCCAAGTCCTCTCTTCAAGATGTTATTGAGGAAATTCATGCCCTAGGAAGGCTGTTATGATGTGTGTCCTTTAAATTTCAGCTTCCTTAAACTCTGTTTTAATACATGGTTGAAGCAAGAAATGACCTCAGGAATGGATGGTCTCTGCCCTCAAATATCAGAAGGGTTCCTGTAGGCAAAGAGAACAGGCTTGTCCTAGGTAGCTCTGAGGGAGGACCAGCTGCAGGGAGATACATCTCATAGAGATGTCTGGATGTGAAATTGGCCATTCAAGGAAGAAGTAGACTCAGAGAACCACTCAGTAGGCCATCAATGGTGTTACAGCTCTAAGTAGAGTTGGATTGGATGGTTCTCAGGGCTTGCTGATTCTCAAATTCTATAATCCTAAGCTCCTAATGCCCATAAAAGGGCTTTTTCTACCTAGAAGCCCCAACTGGGCCCACCTTGCTAAGAAGCACCATGAATTTGAAAATGGGCTGCACCTCTGCTATGAGGGTCATCGTTATCCCACTTTATGGAATTGTTTATCTGTTATTTTTCTCCATAAGTCTTTCTCCCATCAACTAATAGACTGGAGGGATGGGCTATCTTACCCTTTCAGTGTCTCTAGCACCTAACAGAAAGCCTGAAAAAGAAGAGATACCCCAGGATGCTGTCAATTAAATGAAAGAATCCTTTCTAAAAATTCACAAATACTAATACAAATGTTCTGTGCATGCATGCATGCTGAAAAAAAAACTAATTGTACTATAGTATTTCAAGAACATTTGAACATCATAGTCACAGGGCTCAGTTTAGTTGGAAAATCCCTACAAGAACATTTTTAGATGGTAGTGCATCCAGCCACAATACACAGCCATGCATGAAGCAGGCTGCTCCAACTTACTCTTCCTATAGTGTCAGAATTGGGGGAGTAAGGTGGAAGTGATCTTTACTAAAAGAAGTATGCATACTGTATAAAAGAGAATAGCAATTTGTATGAATATTTGTTAAAACAAGAGGCTCTGATGAGATGTCAGTGTGTTCTGACCGTATTTCATGCTGCCCCAGACTCTGAGATGTGCTGTCACCCCCATGGGCCGTTGGGTTCTTTGATAGAAACATAGGCAAGTCCCATTCAGTGCACAGGGCAGCGTTCCCACTGGTGGGCCGTCCTCCCTTCTCAGCCCCCAATCTTGCCTCATTCTCAGTTCAGAGGCAAGGGCTTTAAAAGGCTTTTTAATGCCTTTTCCAAATGGAGAGCATCAAGGATAACAGCAGAGATGACCGTTAAGGCCAGGAGAGAAAGCATTTCGAGAGCCTGCAGAGACTGCCTGGAAGAGAGCTGAGCGCAGAGCCTGGCCATGGACCACTAGTTCTGATTTGTGGGGTCTAATTTGATAATTTGATGCAAGATGAATAACCCACTCTAAAAAGAACTTATTTGCAGAGCACATTTCCCAGGGAGCATCACTGATTCTGCCAAAGAATTTCCCAGCACGCAAGGAGGAGGAGTCCTTGACTTTCTCCTGCTCCAATCCCCAGGCGCTGTCAGGAAGTCCAACTTGGAGAACCTTTTGTACTGAGAAGAAAAGACTATAATCGGGTATTTCTTTGTGGCTCTGGAATAAAGCAGCTTTTCATTTCCATGTCACATGAAGGGGCAAGTGTAGAACCGTCCAGTTTTGAAGGACTGACAAAGCTTTATTTAGGCCCTGAATATTTTCTTAGTTATTTTTAGTTTATGGCAATCAGCACTTTAGATCAGGAGCCAGGACCAGGTGTGAAGGCTCAGTACCTCACTGTTCAAACCTGGGGGGAATTTTATTTATTTATTTTAAATTTTCATTTAGTTAGTTACTTATTTTTGGCTGTGCTGGGTCTTCATTGCTGCACCAGCTTTTCTCTAGCTGCGTCAAGTGGGGGTTACTCTCTAGTTACGATGTGCAGGCTTCTCATTGCAGGTTTCTCTTGTGGAGCATGGGCTCTAGGTTGTGCAGCTTCAGTAGTTGTGGCTTCTGGGCTCTAGAGCTCAGGCTCAGTAATTGTGGCTCAGAGGCTTAGTTGCTCCAAGGCATGTAGGATCTTACCGGACCAGGGATCAAACCTGTGTTTCCTACATCGGCAGGTGGATTCTTTACCACTGAGCCACCAGGGAACCTGTGGGTGGGACTTTAAATTTTATGTATCAAACATTCACGTGGTTCTTACTATGCACCAGGTACTACTGTAACTGCTGTATAAATATCATTTAATCCTCATGACATTGTCATCAGGTGCTTCATATTCCCATTCTACAGATGAGGAAACTGAGGCACAGAGAGATTATAGTATTTGTCCGAGGTCAAATCAGGATTCTGCCTCTAGGGCCCACACTTTAAACCTTCATGCCAAGGAGGCTTTGTCTTGTCTCTAGAAAACCCATGGATTACTGCAGTAGGAGTTTGGGGCTAGGGTCTCCTTGTTGTAGATGTGTATGAACTGGCTGTATTCCTGCTTCCTCAACAAACTCCCTCCAGCCATCTTGCTGGATACCCTCCTTCACCTTTCCTTTTGCATTTGACATTGCCTTACCCCATTATCTGTCCAACAGACCTCAGAGCAAATCCCAAGCAGAATCTCACTCAGGGACAGGTGCGTCTCCTTGAAGAACAACAAACACCAGAGCACCCTTTAAATCAAGTGTTGAATATTCATAGTACAGAAAGACCGCTTTCCTCTACAAAAAAGACTTAATCTCAGGATTTCTTTAACTAGCACTAACATCCCACCCATGCTTTGAATTATTTGATTATTAATCATTAACGACTTAACCTGGAAACTCCCACGTCCACTGTGCTTAAAGCCAAAGACCCACTGGGCCACTTGCCCATGGAAAACTAATTAGAACGAGAAGTGGAAACAGAGCTCTGAAAGAAGCAGTCTTCGGAATACAGGATTCAGTCCTCACCCAACTTCCTTGTAAACACCTTGATTGCAAGCATGAGAGCAGCCTGAGCTCAGCCCAGCTGCTCCAGGCGCTCCAGCATGGGGCTGGGGGAGGAAGTGAGGCCCAAGAGCGAAGACAGGCCTAAGAGCTAATGTGAATGGACTTCGGTTGTTCCTCCCGTGACAGGACTGGCCACTGCGGGGTGGAACTGACATGCTAACCAGGTCCCTCTGGCTGCTGTTCCCCGCACAGGGCTGTGCAGGTCAGAAGGTGGGGCCCAGTGATCGAGGGTGTCACAAAGCCCTCCAGGGGCTGTCTAATCCATTTGTCCTGCCCACATCCCCAGGAAGGACTGGGCAGGTTAGTCACCTGCCACAGACACACACTTGGGCAAACAGGCCGAGAGGAGGTGCATGGCTGTGAAATCTAGAGTTGGCTCCTCAGCACCTCACCCCAAGGAACTCATGGCCCACGTGCCCCGCGGGGTACATAGCACTCCATGTCTCCGTACCCCCACAGTCCTCTGGGACCTTTTATAAACAAGAAGACTGAAGCCCAGAATGGCTCAGCCACTTACCAGGGTTTTAGCCAGGGAGCGCTGGAAGCAGGGCTGGGAGCAGAGTCCCATGTTCTCGCTTACACCCATCCCACCTCTGATGCCCGCTCTGGTCTCTACTCCAGAGAGGCCTGGAAGGAGAAGGAGCTAGGCTGGGGACTGGGAACGCAGCTCTAGGAATTATTATTAGCCTTTTTAATTCCATACATTCAGCTTTCCTTTTTTTTTTTAAATGCTGTTTCCATACTTAACTTGGTTTCCGTTCCAATTAAGCTCTCTGTGTGCTGCGGCCTCGCTCCTGCCAGGTTTAATTGCCCTTATTTAAATTCTTTAATTAAAAGTATTGTGTGTTTCCAGATCCTGAAGTTGTAAGTATTACACAAATAATTTAGATGACTGGACTGGTAAACCAAGCGGCTTTGGCCTCCACTGAGGGCGGGGCTGGCAGGGGCTCTCTGGTGAGGATGAGAACCTGCTAACAGGTGGTCCTGGTTCCCTCCTCGCCCCTCCCCCACCCCCGTGCCCTACATGCCACACAGCAGCCCGAGGGACCCATTTAGCATGTCAGTCCCACCCCGCAGTGGCCAGTCCTGTCACCGGATGAGCAGCCAAAGTCCCCCCACACAACCTGCGGCTCTCTCAGCTCTTGGGTCTCCTCTCTTCCCCCAACCCCATGCCGTTCCCTGCACACACCAGGCCTCTGTGGGTGCGGGAGCTTCATTCCAATGCACCTAGATTCCTCCTTTCCTCCCTCACATCTTTGCCCAGCTTGCACCTTCTCAGGATCACCCCCAAGCATCTCCTGCTGCTGCAGCCTGCCTCCTGCTCACGGCAGTTCCTGAATCCTCCCAACCTGCTGGACTTAGTCTATCTGGACTGCTGGTATAAAAAGAAGACCAGGGACTGGAAAGCTTGAACAACAGACACTTATTACTTACCATTCTGGAGACTGGAAAGTTCAGGATCAAGGTGCCAGCAGATTTGGTGTCTGGCGAGAACCCTCTTCCTGGTTTCCACATGGCCACCTTTTCACTGTGTCCTCACATGGCCCAGAGAAAGAGACCATCTCTCCTGCATCTTTTCTTATAAGGGCACTAATTCCATCAGGAGGGCTCCACCCCTGGGACCTAATTCCCTCCCAAAGGCCCCACCTCTCATCACACTGGGGATCAGATCTTGAACATATGAATTTATAGGGGACACATTCAGTCCACAGCACTGTTCTCCATTTTTGTGCATAATCTTAGTGCCTTTAACACACTAAAGAATCTACTGTTCTGTCTTCCTCCTAGAATACAGTCTCCACAAAGACCAAGTTCGCCTCCTGTTTAGTCACTGATATGTGTCAGGGGCCAATAACTGTTCTCAGAATGTGATAGGCACTCATTAAATACTGGATGGGTGGATAGAGCAATGAATCATGTCTTTGCAGAGAACTCTCAAAAGAATTAGATCAACCCGACTCTCCAGAGCCCCCTGGACTCATCAGATGGCCTTCGTCCACCCCAAGCTGTGGCACACCAGCAGCTCTCAGTCTAGTTCCCCAACAGGCCTGGGCTGGGCTAAATGGAGGGGAGGGTCTGGCCGCTCATTCTAGTGGGGAACAGTGAAGGCGGCAGACTCCCAGCCTGACTCTACCGCTGACTGACCATGTGGCCCAACTCTCTGAGCCTCAGTCTCCAATTCTACAAAATGGGAGTAATTCTTACCTCCACTGCTTAGCATTACTGTGAGGAATACTCAAAACAGTGTGTGAAGCACTTAACACAGCACCAGGGACGTGGGAAATGAGCCCTAACCGTCACTACTTTTATCTCAGGGCAGAGCCTACAGGTAGAGGTAGGGATAGTAACCCCACCAGGCTGCCCCCAAAGGTGCTGAGCTCACTGTGAAGGGACTGAATAGAGAAAAGGAAGTCTCCTTTGCAATTGTGGCGAATCGAGTTTGCCCAGGAGCCGGGTGAGATTCCAGGGTTTGCTCAATGACAGAGCTTGAGGTCTGGGAAGGAAGACAGGAGGGAGACTGGCCAGTGACCAGTGCAGCTCCACATCAGAGAGTGGGCTGGCTCCTCTCCCCGTATCCCACATATGTCCCAAGACGTATACCAGGCCTCCAGAGTGGCCTTACTACTCTGTTCTAAAAGATTCTCCATCGAAGCCTCTGGGGAGAGAGCTCTCTTGCCCTCATTCTCCACCCTCAGGTCCAGATGCCCTCACTGAGGTTGTGTCTCCTTCACAGCTCTGCTCTTGGCCTGACTCCATTTCTCCCACAGCCTTCCCAGAAGCCATACAAGCCGTTTCTGCCTCAGGGTCACCATGCTTCCTGTCTCTAGGATGCTGAGAGTGTGTCTAGGTCAGGGTAGGGCCTGGAAAATGCCATATTTGAGTCTCTGAAGGAACACTCTGCTTCTCAGAGACCTCTGCCCCACCTCCCTCTCTTGGCCTTGGCACGGCACCCCCAAGGAAGGCTTAGAATGTGCCCAAGTGGCTGGCAGGAAGGAGAGGGCTCTGGATGCCTCTGGTTTGGACAAGTTTCTCCAGACTCCAGTGGTCTGGGCTTGGTGAAGCAGCCTCATGGTTGGCAAGGCCTGGCCTGGCCTTGAGGACATCCTGAGTTGTCAGAATCCTCGTCTGTCCCCCATTTCTGCCTGTTGTGCACTTTCTCTGGAGCCCGGTCCTGACACCGTGAATAGCTTCATATCCATCTGTTGTGTTATAGCTGTTAAAGGGGTTGCCCATCGATTGTTCTGCTCATTCTTCAGTCATCAGGACTAAAATTACCATCTGGCCCTAGAGAGAAAGGAAACAGAAGGGCAGAGCAGCTTGGCCCAGGCAGAAGCATCTTTGTCCAGCCCTCTCCTCTGTCTCACCACCCGAATCACCAGCAGACCTTGGGATTAGAGAGCTGGGCTGGTTTCATTCCCATCCTGCCTGAGCTCTCCTCCAACCTCACAGGATAAGACATCCCACCAGGCTTCCAGGGATACAGGAGGATCGGGGTACGGGGATGCTGGCCCCAGGCCCACAAAGCACTAGACTGACCCAGCCTGGGTGTGGGCAGCAGAGGCTTGGAAACCTGAGCCTGGTGGAGTGACTGGCTGGCCTCACTTAGAGCAAGTGTCACAAGGGATTCCTCTGGATTCAAAAGCCAAGATTTTGAGGGACAGGGAGAGGACCCAAAGTGGACCACAGCTTCTGAAGGTACTACTTGAGGCTGGCCAAAAAAGTCATCCAGTCAGGGCTCGGGAGCGTGGTGCGGCCACCAAAGTGCAGATTCCTTGGCCATGTCCAAGGAGCCTCTTGTCCAGTGGAGACGAGGTGGTGACCCTCTGCTCCATGATCAGTTCTGAGTGACACACAACTACTGGCGTCTGTCCACAGGAGGGCAACCAGGGTGGGAAAATGAAGCCAGATTGTCTCACAAGGAACTGGAGATGTTTCACCTGGTAGAGAATGGAACTCGGGGGCACTGTGGGCTCCATCTTCCCTTATGGGAAAGGAGAAGGTAGAGACAAAGGAGCCCACCCACTTGTGGAAACCTTAGGGCACAGTCTGGGGCCTCTTGCTGGTTGCCCCCGAGACAACAGTTTTCATTCAGTGGAGGAGAATTCTCCCAAGATGAAGCAGCCCAGGGAAGAGTGCCCACCCAGGAGGGCTCAGTCAGGTTGCAAGTAAGAATAAGAGGGCCAGCCTGCCACGTCTCTTCCAACACAGGGACCCCAGGGGCCTTTCCAAGCCCTTGCCTGGTGGCCCATCATCGCTCAGCCCCTCAGAGCCAAGCCCGAGGGCTTCTCTCTGGGCCCCAGGTGATCTGCTTTTGTTGTGGTGTCTCTCCGCTCTTGGGATCAGCGAGTGTCTGCTCTCCTCTGGGAAGGTGCTGGGGTCAGAGCACATAGGGAGACACTGCTTTACTCCCTCGAATGCTTCTAAGGAGGTTTGCAGTCCCCAGGCCTGCCACACATAGGAAATGGGGAATCCCACACCGCCTCCCAGACACACATATAAAATACACTCCTTACCCCCACTGCCACCCTTGCTCCTTCACCTGCTGGTCAAAGTCTCTCTGAGAGAGCTGGATTTTTGTTTTAATTTTTTTTTAGCTGAAGAATAACATATATGCAGATAGAACCATGCAAACAAACATACCAAAATAAATGTTCAACTCAATAATTTAAAACAAAGCCAACATTTAGGTAACCACCACCCAGGTCAGGAACTAACACACTCCCAACTCCCAGGAAGCACCCTTTGGTCTACTGTCAATCATTTTCCCACTCCCTCCTCCCCAAGATACCCACCCCTGACTCTAAGTCTGTGGTCTTATTTTGCCTGTTTGGAAAGTATATTTAAGTCTAATTGTGTATGTGTTCTTTGTCTGGCTTCTTTTGCTAACATTGTGTTTGTAGGATTTGTCCTTAATGAGTGGAGCGCTGGTTTGCTCATTTTTAATGCTGTAATGTACAGCATTTTTAATGTACGAGTTATGTGAATAGCCACAAGTTATTTATCCATTGTACTATTGATGGACATTTGGGTTCCGTCCAGGTTGGAGCTTTTATAAACCATGCTTCAGAACCGGTGCAGACAGTTCTGGATACCCACCTGGGCATGGGGTCGGTGGGTCTCAGGGCTGTGTACCCTCAGCTGCAGAGGATGCTGCCCATTTCCCAGGTGGTTGGAAGAAATGAATCTCAGTGTTCTCTTGAGGTGTCAGTGGTTGCCATGGGGACAGTGGTGGCCAAGGGGATGGCTTCCTTACAGAAGAGGTGTGTATCCCCCTCTATCACAGAGTGCTGTTCACTGGGATGGGCATGGGGGCAGCTGGGGGTGCACTACAGAGTCCTGCTTGTGGAGAGGGAGGTGGGGGTCAGTTAGGAGACTGGTGCAGTTGTCCAGGTGACAGAAGACAGTGGCTCGAACCAGGGCAAGTGTGATGGCATGGGGATAAGGGGACAGTCACAGGGTGTGAGGAGGAATTGGTAGGACTTGGTGCCTAATCAGTACTGGGGAGAAGCAGAGGTATCAGTGGAAATGCTTGGTTATTGCTGAGATGGGAAGCACAGGAGGAGCAGATTCTGGGGGAAAGTGAGTTTGTCCATATACTCCAGTACCATGAAGCTCCAGGGGGCCAACTTATGAGAGCCTCTCTCCTTGGGAGGCCAAAGTTGGGCTGAGCACATCTTTGATGAAACTCAGAGATACTCTGAGAGTCTGGACTGACACCCAGGTGCCAACCAGCAGACTCAGAGTGTCTAAGGTCTGCAAAGATCTAACTAAGAGCAAAAATTGGAGGGTTTTTTTTTTTTTTCCTGCTGTAGGACTGCTTTAAGAAGCAGAACTTCTCTTCTTTCAAGGGCTTTGAGCATAAACTGAGTATGCATGGCTACAGAACCTTCTGGGACATCAGCAGCATAGAGGGAAACCATGCATATCCAGGGCTGAGGGAGTCCAGGGCCCTAAGACAGTATCTAGGAGCCTGGGTTTGGTTGAGGCCAGCACTGATGACTCCAGAGGTCCAGGTGGAGGCAAGGACCCTAAAAGAAGGAGGTCCTGGGTCTCTGGTGATTCTCACATTCAGGCCAATCATGGGGTGGTCCCAATAAACTAGGATTTGCAGAACAAATAGGGAGCAGGGCCCAGCCCCCATGGCAGGCGCGATAGAAGCAAACCAACATGCCATACCCAGCTAGGTAGATGGAAGCTGGGCTGGGGCATTTCTGTCCTCTTTCCTAACAAAGGATTAGGGCCCTGTGAAGAAAACAGAGGCATAGGGTTCCATCTTGGGAAGGAAACCAGCACCTGGAGATGGGGAGCCTCAGGCTCTGTGGGCATGCTGACCCCAGACCTCCCGAAGCCTCCCAGGATGCCACGCATCTATACCCACAAGTAATCCCCATCAGCCACTGGGCCTGAGGCTCCCCATGCCCTCTGACCCCACTTTCCACCCTGGCTCCTAGGGAGGCCCCATCCAGAACCGGAAGTCCAAGCGCTGTCTGGAGCTGCAGGAGAACACCGAAGCAGAGTTCGGCTTCCAGCTGGTGCTGCAGAGGTGCTCGGGCCAGCACTGGAGCATCACCAACGTCCTGAGGAGCCTGGCATCCTGACCCCCCGGGAGCCGCCCCCACGCCCCGCCCCTTTGCTACTGTGTAGCATCTGCTGCAACGCTGCCTGCTGTCCATGTGGGGGTGTTTGGAGTCTGGGGAACCAGGTTGGTGGGCCCCCAAAAGAGCTTTGTATTTCCTATTCAATTTTCATGGAGTTTATAGAAAGATGCCGAATGGTGGGTGAGGGTATAGTATCATAAACTATTTTGCAACTGTAAATAGGGGACACATGGAAAATATTTATAACTGACAATAAAATACCATTGATTAAGAAAAGGGGTGTTACAGTCATTTGATGGAGATTCAGGCCTGGCTCCTCTGAACGTGGAGCTCTTGTAGCCCAAGACATGTTTGTGTTTGCCTTCCCTGCTCCCACTCCTGAGAAAGGAGGCTTTAAGGCCGTGCAGACAGCGGGAGCTTGTTGTGCAAGCTGCCAGCTTTCTCTGTGGGGCCCAGGGAGAGGAGAAGGGCACCTCGACCTCAGGGTCACCTCCAGAGAGAGCGTTCCCTCTGCCTCCACAAGACGCCTCAGTCCTTCATCCTGAGAAACCAGGAAGGCTCATCAACCACTGCGCTTCAGACCACACTGCTCTCCGGAAGCCCCCACCTTCACCTCCCAAAGCTGTCCACGGCTTAGGCCCTCAGCAGTGAGACTTGCGTCAGCAACTGACACATCCAGCTGCTGAAACCGTCAGCTCCTTCTATAAATCATGGTGCATTAGTTTCCAGGGTCAACAACGTGCCACACACTGGGTGGCTTAAACAGCTATCGTCACACGGTTCTGAAGGCTAGGAGTCCAAAGTCAGGGTGTCAGCCGGGCTGGCTCCTTCTGAGAGCTGTGAGGAGAATCCAGGCCTCTCCCCAAGCGTCTAGAAGCCACAGGTGTTCCTTAGCTTATAGGTGGCCAGCTTCCCTCTGCATGTTTCCTCCCTCCCCGTGTCATCACACCTACTTCTGTGCTCGTCCCGATCACCTCTTGAATGCCAGGCTCTAGCCCTGTTCCTGGGAGAAGCAGCTCACAGCCAGTCCCTCTGTGCAAGGGCCCCCACCCATGACACAGTGATACTCAAATCCCCGTCCGTGCCCAGACCTCTCCTCTGCGCCCTAGGTCCAGTCTCCCACTGCTGACGGGCCCCGGGCAGCTGGGTGGCTGTCCCTTGGACAGCGCTCATCTGACACGCAGAAAACAGACCTGTCCCTCATCCTCCCGGGCCCACCCAGGTGACCAGCACCACCCTCCTCCAGGCGCTCACACCAGAGTCCTGTCTCTACCCTCCCCACTCCTCACTCCCATATCTTGTCGGTCCATCATGGCAGTGATGCCCCTTCAACAGCCCAGAATCCCCTCCCCGGGCAGCCTCATCACTCACAAGGACCTGCCTCCCCACCTCCAGCCTTCCTCCATTCCCATCTCACCTCCCCTCCACACTAGTTTTCAAGGAATCTTTCTGAAATGCAAATATGATGAGATTCTTTTTCCTGGCCTTCAGTGGGTCTCACCAAAGATTGTAAACACCTAGTTAAGATACCAGACTCAGAGCTTCCTCCTGTGGTGAGTCCAGGGGGCCTTACACAGAGGGGTGGGTGTGAGTGGGTGCAAGAAGGCCTGGCCTCCTGGCTCTCACCCCCACTGGACGTCTGTAGCCCTAGTCCACCCTCTAGGGACAGTAGTGTCCAATGGCTTCTTGCCTTCTTTTCGGGAAGGTTTTCTTGGTGTGTGTACTAGTTTGCTAGAGCTTCTACAACAAAATACCACAGACCAGGTGACTTAAACAGCAGAAATGTGGTGTTTCACGTTCCTAGAGCCCAGAGGTCCAAAATGAAGGTGTTGGCAGTGTTGATTACCCTGAGGGCTGTAAGGAAAGGGGGTGTGCCAGGCCTTGCTCCCTAGCTGGTAAATAACCATCTTCTCTCTGTATCTTGTTTCCAAATTTCTCCTTCTTAATAAGGACACCATTTGTACTGGATTAATGTCCATCCTAATGACCTCATTTCAGCATCAGTATCTTGGTTAAGACCCCATCTCCAAACAAGGTGACATTCTGAAGTCAAGACTTCAGCATACAAATAGAGCGCACAATATAACTCCTAATAGGGGAGCAGAGGAGGGTGAACAAAGCTGAGCTCCAGAAGCCTCCCTCCACTTGAACCCACTTTGCCCAGCAAGTCCTGCCTCTGGGGCAGCTCAGGTGTCCCCGCCCCCACAGGATGGGTCCTGAGCAGGTGACGAGCTCTGCCGAAGAACCTGGGATGTTTATCGTAGCCTTCTGTGTCCAAGCACTTCTAAGGAAAACTGTCCCAACAGTGACCCCACTTGTACCATGACCAGGTTCCCCCCCATAGCTGATCTGACCTGACCTGCGGGCTTTATCCAGAGACTGGTCAGCAGTTGATGACAACACAAGAAGGTAAGCTCGGCTGATCACATTCTGCCTGCCAACTGGCACCATGACACAGTTGGTGAAGAAGGCCAGGAGCCACGGCCACACACAGATATGAGCCCCAGAGGGCTGAGCGAGCCAGAGCTTGTGTGTGCTGAGACTGAGAGGGGGAAGCCAAGACGAGCAGAGGACAGAGGGATGCTGGGGAACAGAGGCAGCGGGCCCACCACAAGGAGCTCTGATGTGGCCGTGACACAGCCAGGGACGACAGCCAGCCCCCTTACCCCAGACCCAACCCGCTCACGTGCTGCTGACTCTTGCCGCTGCTCTTCACACAAACAAGACTGGCTGCCGGAAGCAGGGTGTAAAGATTTCAGACGTCAGAATCTACTCATGCATAGACCTTCAATTGTGTGTGAGCACACAAACAATCCCTACAACTGCTGTGCACACAAGGAACAGGTAGGCATGTGTTTGCACCTTCAGTGTTTGCATGCACAGGCACCAACTTCACACATCCACGTATGTGCACATGCATGCAATATGTCACACACACACTCTGACCCCAAATAGGAAGCTTATTTCTGTCCACTCTCCAAAAGTCTTTTTACAGGAACGAGGCTGCCATGATTTAACATTATTTAACATGGTCCCTGTGAAGCAGAGGCTACTGGAAATCAGAGCCCATTTATTCTCATCATCTCTTTCTAAATACAGACAAGAGATCCAAAGGAGTTCTGAGGCAAGACAGAAACTCCCTGGCCTTAAAAGTCTGTGTTTGCTTGCTTTCTTCATGATCGGAAAATAAGTGCGGGACAGAGTAACCCAAAACTGTGCTCAGCCCTGCTCATTCTCCAGCCCTTGGCACCCAAGAGGAGAGAGGGGAATGCGGTGGGCACACCTCCAGCTCCCAACCCCACGAGACCCCCACTGCCTGGCTCTGGCCTCGGTCCATCTCTCTGCCCACAGACAGGAACTATGTCTTTCCTCTGTGCTTACCAACTGGTTGACCAGAAAGGGCCTAGGGGGCATTAGCCCTAGTGTGGATATTTTTTCAGATTACACATTGTGGTCACACCTGGGAGCCAGACTTTAAAGATCGTCCTCACATAGCGCCCCTTCTCTCTGTTCAATCTTCCCGTCACTGTACCCAAGGGAGGGGGCCCAGGCCCCTCCCTGGTCCCCACAGGGAGAACCTATGGCCAGAGGTGGCTTCACGGTTGTGTGGCATGGGACCCTGAGTTCAGAGTGCCCTCCAGCCACCTCCAGCCCCAGCTTAGTTTGATGCTCTGCTGTCACCGTCTTGATAATTTCTGAACAAGGGGCTCTGTATCTTTATTTTGTACTGGGCCCAGAAAAGTATACAGTAGATCCCACTTATGACACAGCAGTTTTTGTAGAAAACACCCAGAATCCAGCCCATGGCACAGAACCTTCTCCCAGGAGGAGCCATTCCTGGTGAGAGAAGCAGCTGAGCCCAGTGGCCTAAATTCAGAACCAGTCTCGGTACACCCTCCTTCCCCCATCCCTCCCTGTCCTCTTCCAGGTGACATTCCACTTTCTGCTGCTGCCACCCTCACAATAGCCCCTAGGGGGCGCTGTGCTCTGTCTGAAGGGTGCACTCAAATTCCGCCCCTGGGTTCCTTGGTAAGGAGCACCGAGATTTCCAAAAGGGATTGAACTACTAAAGGGACTATCCAAGGAAGTGATCCCCTGAGCAAAGAGGAGCATGGAGGTTGTTTTCCCCAGTACTTTCTGCTTGCCTAAGATGTTCTACTCACCCTTCATCCATCTTCAGTTCCTGGCCATGGAAATGCCCCTGGTATAACCAGATCCCTTCCCCAGTGTGTGCCTGTATTCAGTCGCTCAGTCATGTCCGACTCTTTGTGACCTTATGGATTGGAGCCCGCCAGGGTCCTCTGTCCATGGGATTCTCCAGGCAAGAATACAGGACTGGGTTGCTATGCCCTCCTCCAGGGAATCTTTCCTACCCAGGGATTGAACCCACGTCTCTTGTATCTCCTGCATTACAGGCTGATTCTTTACTCCTGAGCCCCCAGGGAACTCCCAGCCACTATGCCACACCACCTCCCAACTGCCTGGCTGCCTTCGCATGATATAGAATCTCCCTGGGATGTGCCATGGTCCCTGGGAGCCAGTCTCATGGGGCTCCACATGCTGCCAGAGCTGTAAACATCGCCCCCTGTTTCATTTCCCTGGTGAGCCTGACCTTCCAAATGTGACCACGGTGAGAGTGTGATTAATGAGCCAATTACTTCTGTGGAAGACATCGTGCAAAATAAATAGCCCATTTCCCTTCAATTTACAGTTTTAATAAATAAATAGTGCTCCGTGCTCTGGTTTTGTTTATGGCTGCTCATACCTGAAAGTTTGTGATGAATCTTTGCATTGTTCATTTCCAAAATTAATCAGATCTGCCAGATGACTCTGAAATATAGGACTGCATTTGTCCTTCCATGTTAACAGCAAGACAGGCAGGTGGGGCCCCAGGGAAAGGTGGGCCGAGGGGAAGGGTGCACAGAGGGCAGAATGATTAGAGCTCTGGAGCCCTGGCCTTGGAGGCCCAGTGCCCACACCTGGAAACCATTGTCAGGGAGGCTCAGCATGTAGCTTCACGATTAATGGTTCAAGGAAAAATCACCAGGAAGGACAAGGACAGAGGCGAGGCAGAAACTTCTTTCCTCTGCTTCAAACTTGGGTAGTTTGGCCAAACTGGACAGTGTGTTCAAACTCCATCAAATGGGCCAAACCTTAAAAGGCCTTCACCTCCTCTCCAGGGGCCATGGGTGGTTGCAGAGTCATGTACTCAACCGGATGTCTTTTTTAGGTTCCTCTGGGAAAAAGGACAGAAGGTCAGGCATCTCTTGTGGGGGGCTCACCATCTGAAAGTTGTCTTGAGTGGGATGGTAGATCACCAAGGTTCAGTGTGATCAGAAGTAAAAGAGACTCAACAATCAAATATTCATGATGTGCATTTACAGTCTACACACTTTGATATACATCTAGTGAAGTTTCAGTGTAGGTCATGAGGTTAATATTAAGCATCCATTTTACACATGAGGAACATAAGAGGTTCTAAAGGGATCAATTACTTGCACAAGTTCTCAGAGCTAATGACTGAAAGAGTTCATATTCATATCAGCAACACTCCAAGAGCAGTGTTGCTGTTTTTCATATAGATGTGCTCTGTCTGTGAGAATGCAAGTTAGTTTTTCTTTGACACTGGTGTAACTGGGCCTCTTTACATTCCCTTCTACATGTATTTTATCCCCATCAAACAATTCTTTGGAGGATCTCCACAGACTCCTTGAAATGATCAGTCTACCTGTGCTGTCCCACCTGCTAGACTATGAGAATCTTGAGGGCAGTATCATCACTTAATTTGTCTTGTATCCCTCTCTCCTGGCACAGGGCCTGGCATGCATGTATGTATTCATTCAGCACCTATGTATCAATCATCTACTGGGTGCTGTGTGCTGGGGCAATAATGAACGAAATAATGAATGAAAAGAGTCACAGGCACTACCTTCACAGAGCTTGTATACCAGCGGAAAAGACAAATGTTAACCACATAACTGAATAAACAATGTGAAATTGAACTGTAGTGAAGTATTAAGGAGGAGATAAGAGTTGGGTGCTAAGGAAGTGACGTTTGAGCTGAGCTATGTTGAGGAGAATTAACTGGAGGATGAGGGATGTCCTTCCATCCTGGGGACCAGCACATGGAGAGGCAGGTGAGGGGGCCTATGAACAGCTCACCTAGGAGGGTCTGAAAGAGTGAAAGGGCAAAATAGGAGAATGGAGTAGGTGATACCCTACCACGAAGGCCTTTGTAAGCTTTGCCAAGGATGGAGCCTTTATCCACAGGATGAGGGAAGCCACTGAAAAGTTTTAAACAGGCAGGTGACATGATCAGAGTTGCATTTGATTGGAGGAGGACAAACACTTTCCCAGGGAGATCAGAAGGAGTTAGGGATGATGATAGCTTTGACCAGGATCACAGCAGTGAAGATGGAGAGAAGAAGAAATTCCAAGGTCACAGCAGGTAAAGTAGATAGATCACAGAGTGGTGGTTTGAATATGGAGCATGAGGAAGAGGGGGTATGAAGGGCATCACTCCCTGGGATAAGAGTATGTCATGAGGATCCATTTGGAAAGCAAGATCCTGAACTTAGTCTTAAGTCTATCAAGAGTTTGAGGACCCTTCAAGCTCTCCAGAACGAGATGTCAGGAGAATTTTACAATCTGACAGTGGGATATGTGGGTGCAGAGTGTGCTCACGGCAGGAGATTAATAATGTGTCCTAAATTAATGTTCTCAGCTTCTCTCTCTCTTCCACCATTTCTTTTCATCAAGAGATAATGATGGTTCTTAGGAAATTTAGTAATAGACATGACTCACCTTGGAGAGAGGCTTCAAAAGAAGGAGGCTCCATAAACCCAAGTCATTACCAACTGCCAGGTATACAGAGTTTCACAGCCCACATGGGGCTCTAACTCATTTGAGCTTCACAATAACCTGGGATTATTACCTCCATTGGAGGTTACAAGGTTTGTCCTGAGAAATCATGTATTGGATCAAGTGTAAACTACTTTCTTATTATCATCTGCCTTCTGGAAGAATTGAAACTGCAAAAAGCTTCTCTTATGAGACACATGAATCCAATCCAGTCTATGCACATCCTTGAGCCCAAATTTAAAAGGCAAAGGAAAGGCTACAAAGACATGTAAGAAAAAAGCCCCTGCCCTTGAGGAGATCATAGACCAGAAAACAAGAGCCCCAACTGATTGTAATACACGAAACAATGTGGGAGAATACCATAGAAGATTCATTTAAAGAAAACTTCTCTTATTATAAAAAAATAATGTCTAGTGTAAACAAATACATAATGTAGAACTGTAAAAGAAAATGAAAGAGTATCCAAGTCCCACTATGAGGCACCCATGTCATTGTTCTGTCTGTTTAACTTTGGCAGGTGCTTGAGATTGGACTTTTCAGTTCCATTAGTTGATACATGGCCTGTTATGTTTGAGCTGGTTTTACCTGGAGTTTCTGTAATGTGCAATCAAAAGAATCTTGACTAATAAGGTTATTTTGAGAATTCAATTAATTAAAGAATACAAAGTGCTTAACAGTGTACCTTGAATATAGTTAAGTACTCAATAAACATTAACTGCTATTATTCCTATGGTTCAATCTATTGGATTGGTGGGGCCAGGCACACAAAAGGCTGTTTACATGAAATACTGAGGAGCTTCCTGGGAGAAAATTAATCCTAAGAGAAGAAGAATCCACTCACCTAAGATTCAGTGAGAAAGCGTTAGTCAACAGGACCCAGGAGCGATTCTGAGGAACAGGGGAGCCTGGAGGTGACCCCTCACACACCGTGTGCGCCTGCTCGGTCATGTCCAACTCTTTGTAACTCCGGGGACTGTAGCCCACCAGGCTCCTCTGTCTCTGGGATTCTCCAGACAAGAACATTGGAGTGGTTCTTCCTAACCCCTGGGGAGTGAGACGGGAAGTTTCTACTTCCCCTCCCGCTCTCCTGAGGTTGGCTGCTAGCGTGGCCCAGCACAGGAAGAAGAGGGATGCTCTCCCCTGCTTTACCATAGAGGACAAGGACCTTGTCACTTTGAGTCATCCCATGCTGAAAGGTCAGTCAGGGCTACTTTGCTCTGATGGCGCCAAATCCCCAAATAAACGTTTAGTCTCTTTGAGACATTGTTTCTAAGCATTGGACACAAGCAGTCTAAGAGGGGGAAACAAAATACAAGTTCTACCTCAGGAGCTAATTATCTAAAGGAAAAAAGTATATATGTAGGTACATGTGTATATATGTATGTATGAGATTCCCAGGTGGCACAGTGGTAAAGAATCTGCCTGCCAATGCAGGAGATGCAGGAGACCTGGTTTTGATCTCTGGTTTGGGAAGATCCACCGGCAGGGGATCCAGTCCAATGTTCTTGCTTGGAGAATCCCAGCAACAGAGGAGCCTGGCAAACGTGGGAACACAACAGTCCCTATTCATTTCAACTTTGGGTTTTTACTTCCAAGTCCAAGGAAACAGATGAAGTCCAATTTGGTATCCTATCACCCAAAAATAGATCCTTGACCTAGATACTGAACTGTGGGTTCTCTAGGAATCTGGCATCTTGGTACAGTCCCAGAAACTCTGGACACAGAGGGAATGTATATGTCAGTTGAGGAGATGTTTGAGCTGCTCCACATCCCCACTGTACACCTGTAATAACCCCCATCACTGAAGCTTGTCTGTATGTGTCTCCTCTTGAGACTCAACCAGGCTCTCCATCCCTACAGCTGCCTTGCCTCACACAGGTACCTGAGGTCCCTGGGAGTCAGCCTAGGCTTCACAGCAACCCGCTGTCTCTGTCTGTTGCTGATCCTTGTGAACCGTGCCTGGGGAGCCTCGTACACAGCTGTCCTTGGTACTAGACATGACCCTCGAATTTTAGACTCTATCAGGGCTCTCAGCACACCAGCTGCCTCGGGCACCCACCTGCCTCCAAAGCAGAAGGCCATACATGAAATGATACCATCATTAGGAAAGGACAGGACCTGCCAGTTGCAGAGTCAGCTCTGTTTGGGGGAAACCCTGCCAGACGGGGTGGGGGGCGGTTTCTTGTCTGTCACTGTGGCCTTGCTGATGGTGCATCTTCAGCTCCCCTAAATGAAGAGATGGCCATTTAGGTGCAATCTGCAAACCCAATTTGGGAACACAAATGACATGGCTCCAGCCTCACTGGCAGGAATTATGGCTCTTGAATCAGGCACAATCTGCAAAATAAGTGAAACTGTCGACACAGAGAAATGTGTTTTAAAACATGATGTGATCTATGGTTAAAGCCTGTGAATTCTACATCCACCTCTGAAACATTCCACTTTCAGAGCAATATACTCACTAACTAGCTCTCTCTTGAATGGACCATATGTCTTTTTCATTACTGTGTCAGTCCTGCCTCCATTGGCAGCCGTTCCCAACTGCTGGGTCCACCGATTCCCCATCCACAGGCCCAGACATGCCCAGGTCCTGGGCCCTGATTCACAGAGACCCATTCGGCCCTCTCTCTGTGTTCATCTTGGTCCCTGATGCAAATTCCCATCCAAGTCATTGTTAGCACTGAAGTCTTACCTTATTTACTTTATTTACAGCACAGATGTTCAGGGGACTATGGTACCTGTCAGCATCCTGCCATGTAGACTTGAGGTAGCGTCTATTTCCCATCATTGTGCTATGCTGAGATTCATTCACTGGTTCATGCATTCATCCATTTACTCAACAAATAGTTATAAAACACCTGCTAAGGCCACATAATTTTCTGTGCCCTAGAGACATGGTGGTAAACAAGAGAACCTAACCCCTTCTCTCAGGGGTGCTGGGCCAGGACAACCCCACAAGGCCCAGCTCAAGACAAGCATGGTGTCCTGTCTTCCCTTGTGTGCAAAATGGGCTGGTCATGAAGCAAAAACTTGTGGCCAAACAGCCTTCAGCCTACCACTGGGGGTCCCATGTGAAGCTGGGTTCCCTATGACTTGTGCCCACAGCTACCTGTATGTCACAATACATGACTACCCTGTTAAATATTTGGTCTGCCCCCCACCCCCAGCCAGCAGTTTCAGGAGTCTGAGCTGGTGTCTGCATCACCTAGTCTGTCTAGCCCACAGACACAGGTCACTCTGCCACTCTCCAGATGGGAACAGCCATCTATTGTGCTATCTCGTTTTGCTGTGCTCTTCCCAAAGTAGGTGCCTTGTTTCACCCATGCAGGCCATGGGTAGATGTGGATGCTTGTCCCCTGGTCTGGGTCCAGCATCCCAGGCTCCCACAGCTAATTTCCCGAGTCCACTTCTAAGAGATCTTTGTATGCATGACTGGACCAAATAGTTTGGCTACACCAGCCCACCAGCCCACCAGCCCACCAGCCCTGGGCTCTCCGCTCACAGGTCCTGCCTGTTCTGGCCCCCTCCACTCAGTTTTCTGCTGCCTTCCCCATGATGACTTTCACAGGCTGGATGGCTTCTGTCCACAGCCAGTTCTGGGACTACATCAACAAGAGAAGAAAACTGAGGTTTGGTGCAATAGAGACATGATCCAGAGTCTTCCTGGGGGTACAAAGCTGGCCCACAGGGCTGGCAGGAGTAATCACAGGCAACCTCTATGATGCATACATGCTAAGTCACCTCAGTCATATCTGACTATAGCCTGCCAGGCTCCTCTGTCCATGGGATTCTCCAGGCAAGAATACTAGAGTGGGTTGCCATGCCCTCCTCCAGAGGATCTTCCCCACCCAGGGATCAAATCCAAGTCACCCAGCATTGCAGGCAGATTCTTTACCGCTGAGCCACCAGACAAGCCCACCACTATGGTACCAGGCTCAGAAAGCTGGCCCCAAAGCAGGTGAGATTGGCTGCTGCCCAAACAGGAAATTCTCAGCAAAGAATCCAAAATTTGTGATAATTAAGCTTTAAAGAGACACAGGATGAGACTTTGCTGGTGATAACCTTTGGAGTATGCCAGAGACACAGCAAAGACCTTTGAAGAGTCATGCAAAATCTAAGGGAAACTTTATGGTGGAGCTCATACCCACTACTGTAACAACAGACTCTGGAACAGGCATTTTATAAGCAAGATGCTTAATAGCAACAATGATAGATGGTCCATACCTGCCTGCGTGCCAGGCGCTTAACTATGTATTAACTTATTTTAGTCTCAAACCTATAAGGTCAGTGCTATTAGTTTTATGCCTATTTTACTGATAGACAATAGAAAGAACCAAAGCTGCATCATCTGTAGTAAGAAAGGCATCAAGAAAACAAACATCAGCATCCTTCAATGAAACTAAAGAGGCCAAGGTCTCCAGGTACTAGCAGGATGTCAGCGGAAGTAAGGAGAATTGGAGGGTGAGATGTGACTTCTCGGAAATACTTCTGCTTTCATTCAAATTGTGTTTTCTACCTCTCCTCTCACAACGAGGCTCTAGTATCAACCTAAGCTGCATTTCCCGCCCTGGTTGCCCATGTAGAACCACCTGAGGGGTTTTAAAAGTCACAATGTCTGGACCAATCGAATCAGAATCTCTGGGAGTTGGACTCAGGTATCAGCCTACTTGAAGACCCACTGATTTAAGGCAAGACTTGATCCCTTCCATGGAAAATTTTATGGCCCAAAGTGAGGTGACTGTGGCAGTTCCAACCCCATCAGCAAAACCTGAGCAGCTAATCACAAGTCACGCCCTCCAAAGTGAGCCACCTGGGGGAGAAGGGCAGACAGCACATTGATGAGAAGTGTGCGGCTGCCAACGGGGTCACAGAACACCTGACCCGAGTCCCGTCAAGCATGACGGGACTTCAGCGTGGCTTGAAAAACCTCAAAGGCAATATTTGCAGGTAGGGAGCTCAAGGCGTTTGAACCACAGAAAGGTGAAGCGACTTCAAGAGCCGACAGATGCTGCTGATGAGATAAATGCCTCTGTGGATACAATAGAAGCACTGCATAGCAGGCGCCCCTCTCCCCCCGAACAGTCCACTCACTGGTGCCTGATGTGGGACAACAAATATTCTTCTCCCGGCCGCATCATCCCATATAACTACCCCAGGGCCACATTGAACATGCCTGAAGTCTGATGTCAGAGAAAAAAATACACATGCTTTGAAGCAGAAATTCATGAGTTTGAAACTTTTCCTGACACTCACTAGCTCTGAATCTAACCACCGCCTCTAAGACTTTGCTCCTTTATCTGTAAAACAGGGTCATTAATTCATTCAACAAGTATCCACTGAGCATCTGCCATAGTCCAGGCACTGTTTAAGATGCAAGGGATAAAGATAAAGGCACTGTTTAAGATAAAGGGAAACAATACAGATGAAAACCCTGTTTTCTTGGAGTTTATATACTGTTTAAGGGAAACCAGAGGCAATAAATAAAAATAAGTAAACTAGCATGTTGGAAGGTGACAATTGCTGTGACGTTATTGAAAACAGGGAGAGAAATGAAGCTGCTGGGAGGTGGGGATGCAATTTTATAGGATGGTCAAGAAATGCCTCCCTGAGAAGGTGACAGCTGAGCAACAACTTGAAGGAAAGAAAGGAGCAAGCCAGGCAGAGTTCTGGAGAAGAGTGTTCTAGGCAGAGGAAGCAGCCAGTGCAAACGCTCAGAGGTGGGAATGCATCTGGTGTGCTGGGCTGGTGAAAAAGTGAAAGTGTTAGTTGCTCAGTCATGTCCGACTCTTCACAACCCTATGGACTGCAGCCCACCAGGCTCCTCTGTCCATGGGATTCTCTAGGCAAGAATATTGGAGTGGGTTGCCATGCCCTCCTCCAGGGCATCTTCCCGACCCAGGGATCAAACCCAGATCTCCTGTGGCTCCTGCATTGCAGGAAGATTCTTTACCATCTGAGTGCTGGGCTAGGGAACAGAGTTATCCAAGTTTTAGGGGATGTGTGCATATATATATATATGTATATATATATATAATGAGGATTTGGGAAGGAGTATGAAAATAACTTGGGAATCCCTCAGTGGAGTAGAACAACTTGGGAATCATCCTTCCCAAAAGGACAGACTGTCACTTCTTCTGAGTGGCAACAAGTGAGCTATTTGTAACTCAGTTGGTGGCCTTAATGAGCTAATCCAACCCCAGACAAGAGCCAAATGCCTTACATATGAACTACAGAGGTCACTGTTTGGTAAAGCAATAAGGACAAAACTTCCTACCAAGAAAGCTGTCCTTTTTTCAAACAAATCAGTGCTACATCGTCTCTGAGAAAAAGTACCATTCCCCATGAGAAATGCACCTGAGAGGGCTCACGTTCAGGTGAGTCCCTTGTAGGAGATGAAAGGAGGGGTGGCACCCTGATCCCTCCCTCCCCGGGACAGCAGAATCCATACCGTATCTGCATAAGGAAATTCTACAGCACTCCAGGTTACAAAACCAACAGGATTGAAAGGTGGAACCCCATCTCCTAGTGAGTAACCAAGCATGAGGACAAAACTCAATGGACTTGAAAGGACACTGGATGGAACCAAAGAGGGAGGTCTGGAATTTTGCAGGCTGATTCTTGGCAGTCCCTCACCCGTGTGCACAGGGAAATAAATTATCACAGTGAATTACAAGTTCTGCTCTTCCACAGAAGGCTGCTCTTCTGGAATCCACCTGGCCCATTAGTAAAACTTTCCTATACCTCCATCATAATCTAGTGTGGCAAAACCTGTGACCCTTAGGATACCAGTGGAAGAGATGGCTGGGGATACACTCCAACCATCTCACGGAGATCTAGAGACACAAGGGCTGGCAGGGCATTGTCTCCTCGCTTTGTTAGCATTAGTGAGCTAAGCTCCAAGAATGAGCAATCCCCTTTCTCAATGGCTTAACACAGTCTGGCCTGGGACAGGTGCCTCCCCCTGGGTGCGTCTCTTGGGTGCCTCCAGCTCCAAACAGTGTCAAGGATCAAGCCGCTTGCATCATGGGCTCCACTCAACTGGACTTCTTGGCTTCCAGCTAGGAGAAGGGGAAAAGAGAAAAAGGATGTGTGGTATATGTAGAGTTTTATGGGCAAGACTGAAAGTGGCATATATCTACATGTGCTCACACACTCCATCATGTTCGACTCTTTGCAACCCCATGGACTGTAGCCCACAAGGCTCCTCTGTTTATGGGGATTCTCCAGGCAAGAATGTTGGAGTGTGTAGCCTAGCCCTTCTCCAGGGGATCTTCCCAACCCAGGGACCAAACCCAGATATCCTGCATTGCCGAAGGATTCTTTACCACCTGAGCCACCAGGAGGTAAAGAATATCTACCTACTTTCCCATTATTAATAGCTAGAACCTAGTCTGAGGCCACACACAACTGCAAGGGAAATTGTGGAATATAACATTCCCATATTCTCACATGAACATTGTCTCTGTTACACCATGTTTGCGACTTCTCCGTAAAATCATTGATAGTTAACACCAGTAGAAGAGGGACCAGCAGTCACCATGGACAGGGAAAAAAAAAAGAAACCCTAGATTAGATTATATCTGATTGTCCTCTATATGTAAGCATGTAGATCTCCTCTAAACATGAATGGGGAATTAATGCATTCCAGACTCAGCATCAGTCACAGTGGAGGTGGATGTTATCACAGTGGAGTCTGTCCCCATTTTATTTTGTCTGGGCTTTCAAAAGTTATGTGGGAGTTTGGGCTCAAGTGCTGATATAAAATCATTCAAAACACCCCCTCTCTGTTCTGATAGTCCATTAGCCTTTGGCCCAGAAAGTTCTCAAGTAGCTACATAGCCCAACCCCAGGACTAGCCAAAGGGGGCACACTCCAGAGCAAAAAAAGTAGCATTTAACCTACTCCACATTTATGGCAGTCAATAGCCAACATCCTCAGAAAGTCAAGAATGTAGGCCTGAGATTTCTTGGTATTGAAGCAAATTTACCTCCACCTGATTCCAGCTTAACCCCATCCAGCCCATCTTCACTATTGAAATTGATGCCTTCTATACTTGGTGGGAACCCATTGTCCTAAAGAGACCCTTGTGGACTAGCTCTCCACCACCCATGCCCAGAAATCTAGTCTGAGCACAATGTAGCCACCAGGCTCTGGTTATCACTGATAGAAGCAATCCCATAATGCTTAATCACAGTGGCATCTCTGAGAGCTCTTGAGCCCTGCAAGCTGTGTCTGAGGACCATCTATCAGGGGAGGAACAGAAAAAAGATTGTCCTCAGTGGCTTCTAGTTCCCATTGGTCAACATTCCATCTCATGGGACACTAACTTGCTTGCACTTGTGTGAGTGCAGAGTGAGGTTCTATTTACAGTGGCTTCAATAGGGAAGTTCTGGGATAGGAGGCAAGGGGCACGTGCTCATGTATAAGGTGAGAAACTGTCTGGTGGTGCCTGCGGGAAACTGGCCACATCCCACACAGAAGTGGCCGTTGCAACATCAGCTGCAACAAGAGAAAGGTGATGCTGATTAGTCCTGTGTAAGAGGTTTTTGATCCTCAGGAGTGAAATCGGTGGTATCTATTGTCATTATTATCGTTATGAGCTAGCCACAGATACCAGTCCTTGAACACTAGCATCTTCCCTGGAATCTGGTGCTCTGAATTTTGACCTTGAGCCAAGTAAAAGCTGTCTTTAACAGGTTTACCCTAGGCTGGCTCCCAGCCCAACTTCAAGGGCCAACTCACACTGGAATCCTGGAGAACCCTAAGGGGGCGGGGGCTCCTGACTCTTACTGTACTGAGCCCCTTCCAAAGGCCAAGGGAGATTTCCAGTAAGATGAGCTCTGCCCTGCTACTCTGAAAAGCTATGTCAGACTTCCAGGAATTGTATTCAATACTTTGTGTAACTTGGTCTGAAGCAACATAGTTAAGAAATGCAATTAGCTGTTAAAAGCGTGATCGCAAGCCAGACCATCCGATCCCTGGGAGGCCATCACTCAGAAGCAGACAAAGGCATCCTTAGCCCAGAGGGCTTATGGCTCTGTTTCTTGACAGAGTTGGCCCGTTTGCCCTCATTGTGAGCAGAGCATGAAAACTGAACTCTAAAGAGATGGCTCCAAACTGGTGAGTAAGGATATCATCACCCACCCTTACGGGACTCCATATTTTTTATCTTTGTTTTTTTGGGGTAGCTGGTGATAAGAGATAAGGGGAGAAAGGATGTGGGAGGAGTGAAGCTTGATACAACAAGAAGTACACTTAACTGCACAGGGCAGAGGGCTGGAAGACACCACCCCAGACCTGTGCCTTTGAGTCCCTGAGGCAGGACACAGCTGGAATGACCCCTTGGGGTCATACTCACAGGGTGTGGGCATTACTCATTGGTTGCCACACCCAGACACTTGGTTTCAGGCTTTGCTGCCAGAGGAGAGCAGTGAAGCCCATTGCCCACTGTCCATAGCAACAAGCCTACTGACCAGCAACTGTCCCTCCCAGGACATAAAATCAGTGGTAACTGTAGGTGTAATGGTTAGAGTCCTGGCTTTGGATTCTCATTGAATCCTGGCTCTGCCCTTACTAAGTAAGTCATTTAACCTCTTTATTTCTTTTCTCATATGTAAAATGTAAGGAATGAGAATAACTCTTCCAGAGTATAGTTCTCAGGTTTAAATGAGAAAATATGTGTAAAGCACATGAAAGTGTGGCTAGCACATCTAAAAAAAAAACCTCAAAAACATTAGTTATTATATTGCTAACATTTATCAAGTTAACTTAATAGACATCACTGTCACCCAAATAGCATGTTGCATGCATTGGTCTTCACATTTATCCTGTGATCTATTATAATATCAAAATCCCATTGAAGAAACTAAGATGTAGAGAGTGACTTTCCCAAAAGCACCCAGCTGATTTCTTCAGGAAGTTTCTTAAACAAGAAATACTTTTTCCCCTTATTGGCCCACTACCATATCATGTAATATCTGCACAACGACACATTGTCACAATCTATTTATCACTCTGTCTTCCTCTAAGGGGTGAGCAAACTATAGCCCTTGAGCCAAACTGAGTTTTTTAGGGAACGTTTTATTGGAACAGAGTCATGCCTCTCTGTTTCCATATTGTCCATAGCTGTTTTCATGCTGCAATAGTTGAGCTGAGTAATTGAAACAGAGACCATATGGTCCACAAAGCTAAAAATATGTGTAGTCAGTCTTCTGTATCTGTGGGTTCCACATCCATGGATTCACGTAACCATGAAATATTCACGCATCAAAAATATTTGAGAAAAAAGTTCCAGAAAGTTCCAAAAAACAAAACTTGAATTTGCTGTGCACTGGCAACTACTTACATAGCATTTACATTGTATTTACAACTACTTACATTGTGCTAGGTGTTGTAAGTAATCTAGAGATGATTTAAAGTATGTGGGAGATGTGCTCAGATTTTATGCAAATATTACTCCATTTTACATAAGGGACTTAAGCATCTGAGGAGTTTGGTATCCACAGGGTGGGAACACAGGTATTCCAGAATATATCAATTCCCTGCAGATACCGAGGGATGACTGTGCTAGCTGGCCCTTTATTTTAAGAGTGCCAACCCCTTCATCAGACTGTGAGCTCTGGCTCAGTGGTAAAGAAACCACCTGCCAATGCAGGAGACTCAGAAGATGCTGACTGGGTCACTGGGTTGGGAAGGTCATCTGGAGGAGGAATCACTGGGTTGGGAAGGTCATCTGGAGGAGGAATCACTAGGTTGGGAAGGTCATCTGGAGGAGGAAGTGGCAATCTACTCCAATATTCTTGTCTGGAAAATCCTACGGACAGAGGAGCCTGGCAGTTTACAGTTCACGGGGTCCCAGAGTTGGACATGACTGATCATACATGCATGAACCACGCCTCCTTAAAATAGGACTCATGTCTTTCTGTCTATACCCTTTCATCCTGGCGTGTGATGGGGGCTCTCTAAGTAGATGCTGAATGAGGGAAAGGGTGAAGATGTGGCAGGCTTGAATAGATGCCACTTCTGAAGGAACAACTCCATCAAGAACCCAGATATCAGGCTCTGAGCCCCACTCAGATCCTGGGAAGCCCCTCAACTCTGTGATGCTACCAGCTGCCTATTGGTCCCCACAGGTAACCCTGAGTCAGGACCAGTAACAGGTCTCCACATTATCACCCTATCACCACTTACAGCCTCCCAAATGACATGACCAGCGTTCACTTGGAAGGAAACCTCACTGGTGAAATGGAAAAGCAACTGGAGACAGTTTGGAGAGCTGTTCCCAACTCCTTTTTGCCCCAGTTCTGTCCCCAGGTTTGTGGCTGTACCTTTCCTTAGATCGCTCATGAACTAAATCAGAAGTTTCCTGAGGCAGACTGTCCTACAGCGATCACTTCAACCTCTTGTTGGAAAACAGCAATTACAACAAACAAACAACAACAACAATAAAACCAACTACCATTCACTGAACCCTTCCCTGTGCTAGGCATCATGTCCTGGACTTTACAGAGTCAACACCAGTTCTTAGGACAACCCTCAGAGGTATACTGAACTTTATAATCCCCATTTGAAGATGGTGAGGCCATCTGCCCAAGGTCACATAACCAGTAAGTACTGGAGGTGAGATAGAAACCCACTATCTCCTCTTGTCTGTGTACCTGACCTGCTTTCCCAGGGACCCATAACCCAGCAACTGAAACAGTGTTGGAATCTCATGACATGATCTTTGAATCATGTAATTTAGCTGCATTCACCTGACCCAGCCTGGTTCACAACAGATAAGGGTGTCATTTATTAGACATCCATGGTGTTCACTTACCCTGCATCAGACTTCATGCTGGACACAGAGGTAGACTAAGCCCAGCTTTACCTCTCAAGGATCTCACAGTGAAATGATGGAGACGCAAGTGAGAAACGGGCAACAAACACAACAGATAAGACACTGGGTGGAAGGCTGGAGGAGAGAGGAAGGGCTCTGAGTGGGAGTGTCCCTGGATGAGCATGGCCCTGGTGGGTGGGCCTATGAAATCCACCCTGCCCTCTCCAGGTGAGCTTTCTTTGATCTTTTCCATAGACTGAGGTTCCATGCAAGAGTTCCCTTGAACATCTCCTTCGTTGAGTTTGAAAACTTCTGCTTGAGGGGGTGAACAATGCACCAAGAACAAAGGGCTGATGCCACCACCATCTGAGAAAGAGGATTTTTCAAAAAATCACGTTCTCTCAGAAGTACAGAGACCAACTCCTAAGTACATTCCTGGAGCATTTTTTCATCTCAGAGGACAATTAACCTCTGCAATTAGCTTCATCAACAGGAACTTAATGTCAAATATTTTGTTGCTTAGCAACAAGGAAGCAGCCGCCAGTCGGACTGCAGTATCTTTGTTACTCGAGTCTCCTGGGGCTATAGACTGAGGAAGCGCTGATCTGGATTTCTGAACTCTGCAAGCTCTTTGCCCCAAAAGAACTGACCACCCCAGGCCCTGCTCTCAGTGACCTCTAGAGTCAAGGAGCCCTACAAGTGAGAACCCAGTTTTTCAGCAGTGACTGAGGAAGGGGGAGGGTCGAGCCTCCAGTGCCCTCCATATGCCTCAGAAGAGCCTCCAAGAATGATGCCCAGGCAGGAGGTGTTGGTCTTCACCTTTGGGAGTTGTGTAGCCTGGGAAAGCTGGGGCCTGCCATATACCTACCGCTGGCTAACTTTTCTTGTCTTCTAATTTTTACCAGGCCCCACTTATCCTCATTTTAAGTAGGAAGACTAAGGCTCAGTTATATCACTTGCCCACATGTGCCCAGTAGGAAGTGGTGGAGCAGGATTTGGTCCCCAGCCTCAAGTTCTTTCTGCATGCCCTTTCTTTTCTACAAGGCCTATCAGATCATGTTCCTCCTCTGTGCCTGAGCTTCAATATTGGACCAGATGTGTCCTTCCGGTCCATCCCAACTGACATGTCTACATCTTCCTTCCCAAACTCACACCAACTCAGAAGTTAATGTAGGCTTCTGAGACATTTGCTTGAACCTCTCTGTTTTCTCACTTCAGTCACCATGACTCCCAGAAAGGAAAATCCTAATTTTTTCTGAGTCTCAATTTCCAACTCCCAAATTGATAAGATTGTGAGGTGAAAACAGTGAGGACTTTCCCATCAGCAAACCTGGGTTCAGATACCGGCTCTAAAATTTACCACGTTATGTCACTTTGGGGATAAAACCTCTCATCAACCCTTCCCCTCATCTGTTAAGTGGAGGTAATAATAACTATCGCAGAAGGATGCTATGAGGATCACGTGAGAAGCCTGGCTTGTAGAAGATGCTCTAGAGATAAAAATACAAAACAACAGATTTAAAATCACCACCAGACAGCTTGATACCTCTTCCCCCCCCCCCTCCATTTCCTGTGGAGAGTTATAAGACTTCCGTCTCTCCCTCATCTCCCTCAGAAGGCTTTTTTCACTGTAAAGTGACCAGAGAAGTTTTGGATCAAGTCACCACTGGAGGTTTCTCCATGTGTTACTTAGAAACCCAAACACATACCTTGAAGAAAATGTCCTCCTTTATCTTTGAAATAAAAGTAATTCAAGGCAAACAAATCTGGTTTGAATTCTGACGCCCTTATATACCAGCCTTGGGAAATGAGCTGACATTTCCCCTCTCAGTTTTTATGTCATCCTCAACTGTATCAAAGGAAGGAGAGTAATACTTCCCCAGTTGGATTCTAGTGAGAATTGAATCCCAAAACTAATAGGAAAGAGCCCATCCCGACATGAACCCCAGTGTTCATGCTACTGCTGCTATGCTCAGTCGTGTTCAACTCTGCAGCCCCATGGATTATAGCCTGCCAGGTTCCTCTGTCCATGGAATTTTCCAGGCAGGAATACCAGAGTGGGTTGTCATTCCCTACTCCAGGGGATCTTCCCAACCCAGGGTTCAAACCTGCATCTCTTGTACTCCTGCATTGGCAGGCAGATTCTTTAACACTAGCATCACCTGGGAAGCTCCCAGTGTTCATAGTAGCATTATTTACCACTGCCAAGTTATGAAAGCAATGTAAATGTCCATGAACAAATAAATGGATAAAGAAGATGTGGTGTATACATACAATGGAACACTACTCAGTCATTAAAAAGAATGATATTTGAATAGACTTGGAGGGTATTATGCTAAAAGTAAGGTAAGTCAGACAGAGAAAGACAAATACTATATAATATCATTTATATGTAGAATCTAAAACACACAACAAACTAGTGAATATAACAAAAAAGAAGCAGACTCAGAAATACAGAAAACAAACTAGTGGTTACCAGTAGGGAAAGGGAAGGGGTAGGGGCAAGATAGAGATAAGGGAAAAAAGGTTATTATGGGACTATAAGAAGTCATGCATGAAAATTTTACAAATTGTAAAGCACTATAAAAAAAACTAAGATCATGGCATCCAGTCCCATCACTTCATGGCAAATAGATTGGGAAAAAAACAAGAACGGTGATAGACGTTATTTTCTTGGGCTCCAGCATCACTGTAGACAGTGAGAGCAGCCATGAAATTACAAGACCACTTGCCAGGCTTTAGATCTACCAATGAATAATTAGTCTTCAAATAGAAGCAATCACAGCACCCAAATATAAGTGTTCCTAATGCTGTTTCCATACACAGCTTCTCTGTTGGGTTAGCCTTGAACTCATAGCAACTACTCTTAACTGAGCACTTACTAAATAACCAGTACTTTACAACACAGTTTAGTCATTCCCTAATAAGACAAGTTTTATTAGCCCCATTTTTCAAATGCAGACACTGAGGCTCAGGGAGGCTGAAGCTGAGAGCCCAAGGTCACACAGCTAGTGGGGGGCAGAGCTATAATAGGAAGCCCAGATGTCTGATTCCAAAACTTGGAACCTGTTCATGGTAATATTTGTGTTATGCCTTACATCATAAACAAAAACAGTGAGGGGGCCAGGATATGGAAGCAACTTAAAAGTCCATCAACAGAGAAATGGATAAAGAAGATATAATACATATAGATAATGGGAGATTACAGTCATAAAAATGAATGAAATAATGTCATTTGCAGCAAAATGGATGGACCTAGAGATTGTCATACTAAGTCAGACAAAGACAAACATCATATAGTATCATTTATATGTGAAATCTTAAAAAACGGTACAAATGAACTTATTTACAAAACAGAAATAGAGTCACAGCTGTAGAAAACAATCTTATGGTTACTGGGGGGAAAGGACAAATTTAAGATTAGGATTAACATACACACATGACTAAATATAAAATAGATAACTAACAAGGACCTACTGTATAGCACAGGGTGAGTACATGCTAAGTCACTTCAGATGTGTCTGACTGTGTGCGACTCTGAAGACTGCAGCCTGCCAGGCTCCTCTGTCCATGGGATTCTCCAGGCAGGAACACTGGAGTGGGTTGTGTGCCCTCCTCCAAAGGGTCGTCCTGACCCAGGGCTCGAACCTGTGTCTCTTATGTCTCCTGCATTCACAGGCAGATTCTTTGCCACTATTGTCATCTGAGAAGCCCATAGCACTGGGAACTCTACTCAATACTCTGTAATGATCTATATGAGAAGAACTCTAAAAAAGAATAGATACATGTACGTATATAACTGATTCACTTTGTTGTACAGCAAAAAAATAACACAACATTTTAAACCAATTATATTCCAATAATAACTTTTTTTTAAAAAATGAGGGGACATCAAATACCAGACTTAGAAATTCTAGAGTTCTCAGGAAAAAAAATGTAGATACATTGTCATTCCCTGAGACCAGTTAACGAGGATTGGAAGGTGAGGGGGACAGATTTTATATAAGCAAAATTGCCTTTGGGAATAGGAGCCCAATGCATTAATGTAATAATTATTCTTCTTGCCTAGGCTCTAACTATATTTTTATTAGGATGTTTTACATATTCTTTAGCTTCTTTAAAATGTTAAACTGACTCTGAGTCCCCAAATGTGCCAAAAATCTAGGCAGTACATTTATAGGAAGTGAAAGCCCCCCATGAAATAACTCCCAGAGGCCTGAATTAGTGGTTTGTATCCTAAGGAGGTGAAAATCCACATCTCTCCCAGGAAAGTAACTGACAGAATATTCAAGCCAAGCTAAATTTACTAGAGACTTTCAGGCTTGAAGGCTTATCCTGTGGCCTGAATAGTTACTATCACATGCTGTTCTAAACTCCCTGCCAGCTCACCTCCAGGGCTGGAGTTAGGCTTGCCTGGGGTCCGGACTCTGCAGAGCATGGTGGCCCCATCTGGAGCCAGGGTCAATGGTCAGCTAGTGATAGGGGCCGGGGTCCATATCTGGGGTGTGAACTCAGTCAGGGACTGAATCTCTAGCTGGAGATTGGGCCTCTACATGAGATACAGTTTAGTAAATTACTTTCTCTCTCCAAACTCAGTGATTGGCAGGGTCACAAGGTCTCCTGTTTGTGGTTCCTTGTTACGATGTGTATAATTTACTTTCCAATACTTCAGCATAAAGTAGAATTCAATTTTCAGAGCTGTTGCCCTAATCAGGAACCCCCAGACCTGGGGACAGCTGCTAACAACACACCCAAGAGAAAGCCCATGTGTCACAAGCAACTGTTGTCAATACTTCCATTATTTATATTTCCATCAACAGCTGAGACTCTGAAAATTAGCATATTTGCATGCCAGAAATGGGACTTGTTGGTGAAAACTATCAGCCTGTTTACTAGAAGATGAGTATCAGAAGTGGGCTCGCATTGAAGGAAAGAAAGGTGTTTGAATACATGGACTGACTGAAAATGCTTTGGAGACAATGCTCCCCTGAGCACGGTCAGGACAGGAGAATCCTGGAGGCCTGTGTGTGCCCTTTACCCTGAGGCCTGGTGCTGGGTCTGGCACTGGTTTAGGAGGCCTTCCAGCTGTCTAATATTGACTACGAGCATGGAATCCCACAGCTGGAATTCTGTTGCATCTGCTTCCTCCTTTCATGCAAGGTAAGTTTATATGTGAAAGGATGGAGGGCTGAGATGGAGCTCACAGAGCAGGCTCTGGGATGGTTTTATTCACTGCCTTGTGAGTAAGTAAGTGTATGCACGGTGGAACCAGGCCTGAACTCCAGTTTCATGCAACATGGGAGTGAGACTGGGGGAGTGCAGCTAGCTCTCACAGCCTCAGACTCCTTTGGCAGCTTCTTAAGCTTGCTGGTGAACCCTCTCCCCACTTCCTGAGTCTCTGCAGGAGCAAAAGCCTCGGGGAATCTTTGCCCTTCATCAAATTCATTATCCTAGCATCTAATTTGTTTTTAATTTTTTTTTTCTTCCAAGTCAGAGCTGGATGGGACATGGAAAGGATTTCAGAACAGCTCCTGGTGAGGGGTAATCTGATGAGAAGTGATTATGTTCTCATTGGTGAAACAATTTATTGCCAACCAAATTCTTGTTGCCAGCTTAATAAAGTAGGTGTTGATTCTACCCACTCCGGGTCCTAAACCACCTCTCAGAGCCACCTGTGAGATTCTACCGACACTAAAGACACAGGGAGTCTGGTCCACAGAGCACAGAGAAGGTGGGCGCAGCCTCTCAGACGCACAGGCTGACCTCTGCTCGCCCAGTGATTCCCCACCTGGTGGTGTCCCGACCCTGGAACAGCAGGGAGGTCAGTGCTGCAAGGACCTCAGAATCGTCCAGCCCAACCCTCTCCTCATCAGGAAGGGAGACTGGTGCAGAGGCTTCATGACTAACCTGCAGTCACAAGCAGAGCTGGAGGGAGGGCTCTGGCTACTTCCCAAATTCTCCTCAATTCAGTTTAACAAAGAGCTGTTCCCTGAGCTCAGGGAGCTCACGGGAGGAAGATACAAATAAGTCAACAAATGGAAGAAAGCAGGAAACACTGCACTGTGAATCAGACAGGGAGCCGACTTCTCTTTAGCCTTAAAAATGGTATGGAAGCTTCAGGAAGGCGGCAGCCTTGAAACTAGGCCTGGAGAGATGAGGAAGGTTTCAAGTGGTGGGAGAGGGATGGAGGGAAGACCCTCCTGACAATATCTGGGGACCTCTGGGTGGGGGGCAGTGTGGCAAGCATCTGGGGACCTCCAGGGTGTGGTGAGCAGGTCAGGAGGAGGAGTGTCTCAGCTGGGCTACAACCAAGCGTTCAGAGTCCCCAAGGGGGCTCCAGATGGGGTCTTGTATGGAGGCGAGCACTCTGAATCCATCTCTGGGTCTGGATGTACCCCTGATGGGTGCTGACCACCAGGCTTTCTTCCTTTCCCAGGTGTCCTCTCCTGCCTCTCATTTCTTCTCTGGCCTCGGTGTCTCTGTGAAGTCCCCGTCGCTGGGGCACCAGCTGGATTTTCCTTGGGAAAGTCTATCTTCCAGCCTCTTCTCCCCTCACCCCAAAAGCAAACTAAACCACCTCCCTGAATGTGTGTACAGAGCCCTTCAACCCACAAAGCTCTTTTTCTTCACTCTGTCTCATTTACTTTCACCAGATCCATCATTATCCACCCTTCTCCCATTGCAGAGGTGGTAAAATGAGGACCAGAGGAACTCAGCCTGGCTCCCCTGCTGATGCTCTTGGGGACCCACTCCCCAGGCCTCGTCCTGACAGAGCGATTCTCAGCACAGCCCTGGAGCTGATTCCCCAGCTCTGTATCCACTTCACCAGTCACCAGCTCTGTGGCTTGAGCTAATTACTCAATCTCTCTCTGCCTCAATTTCCTTATTTGGAATATGCTAATAATAGCAATACTGATGTTTGTCTCATAGTATTGATGGGAGGGTTAAATGCATTAATAAGTACAAAGAACAGAGTAGTCCCTGACATAGTAAGTGCAATGCAAGTATTAGCAATTACTGGCATTAACCCTGATCCAGGATTCCAGCAGATTCCTCCCATTAGGTTACTTGGCATCCCTGGTGTGCTCAGGGGGGTTACTCAACCTCTTTGTACCCAAACAAGGCTGGCCCTCAAGACAATCCGGATTCTTCCTGGGTTTGTCTTGGCTTTCTCCAATCCTTGAACCCCCTTCTACCTCGCCCATACCTTCAACAATTCCTCCCCATGAGCCCCCTTCCCCACACCCACACCTAGTCAGACAGGCTCTCCCTTGAGTCTCTGTAAGGAAATGATACTGTCTTTGCGGTTCAAAAGCTGCCCTTAACAATATTAGTTTTTGAATGTTCAGTACAAAAAGAGTTAGTTGTCTCCTTTAATGGCCCAGTTTTGAATCAAGAAGAAAGCTCTCCAGCGAGAAGCAGCTTTGACTCTGCTTCCTAGTGGCAGCAAGGGGATTATCAGCAGAGAACCATGTCACACACTTAATTGCAAAACCATCCCCAAGGCCAAAGTCTAGTTTGGACTGAGTGGCAGATTTGGGTCCTTAGAGCTACTCCTTTCAAATTCTGCAGAAGACATCGTGGTGCAATAAGGAGGATGTTTGTGACAGCACTGTTCTCCAGTGCTCGGGAATAGCAGAGATGACCTGCCACACTGGTGCTTGCTTTGACCTGCGGCCTCTGAGACCCGTAGTCTTTAGAAGCCTATGAATTACCTTAGGGAAACAGAGGAACCAAGGAGGGGCAGTTGCTGGAGATCCTGGTTGGCCCTGACACTGTCGCTACCAAAAGCTCAGCAGTGTGGGCCTTGCCTAATGGGGAAATAAAATACAGCTTTGGGTTTGCCTAGACCACTTCCATGTATGGATTGGTCAAGTGTTCTGTGATGCACTGGTGTGAAAGCAACTGCAGTGTTGCAGGAAGTGGGACCCTTCCAGGGCCCAAGAGTGGGCTCTTGTCTAACACTTGGAATTGAACTGTCTGGGGAGATATACAAGCTGACAAAGCAAAAGACTTCATTGGGAAAGGGCACCCAGGTGGGGAGCAGGAGGGTAAGTCAACCCAGGAGAACTGCTCTGCCACATGGCTCGCAGTCTTGGGTTATATGGTAATAGGATTAGTTTCCCAACTTTCTCTGGGTAATTATTCTGTCTCATGGTCCTTCCTGATGGTGCACACATTGTTCAGCCAAACTGGATTCCAGCAAAGTGATTCTGGGAAGTTGGTAGGACATGTAGTGTCTCCTTTTGACCTTTCCTAAATTCTTCCAGTTGGTGGTGGCTTGTTATCTCCTGTCGTAAAATAACTCATGCAAATGGTTATTGTGGTCCCTGGGCAGGGTGGGCAATTTCAGTCACTGTTCTCCCTAACAGTAGGGTCTGTTTGCACTCAGCAAACATTTGATGAGTGAATTTCCCAGAGTTCATGACCCACTCATGTCCAGTCATGAATATTCAGAGATTCTCAGGGTTGCTAGCAGAGTGATTGGTTAAGGGCCTGAGACACTTAAGTGCCGTTCCCTCCAGCAGAGGAGGCAGGAGCATTCTTCAGAAACTTTATCTTGAGCCTTTCAAGTAGAGATAGTCAAAGCTTAAGGAGCTCAGTGTCCTCACTGATGTCTACCCATGGATTGAAGCTTTTCAGAATCGCAGTGGAGCATCCAAGTTAAGGAATGGAGGGTGATATCTTGCAAGGGCAGGTTTCTTGGGGGCGTTCAGGAACTTTCTATATACAACAGGAAATGAATTGCATCAAACAGCCAACTCTTACCCTGCACCATCAGAAAAGATGTTATACTCAGCTAACCCACCCACATCACCACACAGCCACCTCCTTCTAAGCCACTCAGTTCAGTAACCTCTAAAGGAGAGAAGATTGTTCTAACATGGACCCACATCATTTTTACCTAGACAACTGTCACCAGCCTCCACTTAATGTCACCTGTCTCTGGTCTTTTACCCAGTGATATTCCAAGCCATCACTAGACACTTGCTTCCACATCACAAATCTGCTCATGTCAGTCTCTTTCTTAATGCCCCCAGTGGCTCCGTATTGCCTTAAAAGTAGGATGCAGATTTCTCAACTTGCTGTGCCAAGCTCTTCAAAGTTTGGTTTCCGTTAGACCTGAAATGCAGCCAATACTCACCCAAAACACCATGCCAGCTGTTAAAATGTTGAAATACTTCTGCTCCTCCAATGGCTATTCACCATCCGCTAACCAACATCCTAGCCCGTATGTCTCCTGGCCAGAGCCCTGGTGGGAGAGATGCCACTTCTGTCAAAGGTGGCATTTGGCACTGGCTCCCCATTGGGCATACAGTGCACTGAGGCCCCTGACATGGCCCAGCACTCCTGATAGATGCCCTTGCCTGAACCCATTTGGGAACTATGCTTCTACAGTATATATCACACTGGCTGTTAAATGCAGTATTGTGAATGTTACCCCCACCTCAGTCAACTTTACTAGACTTATCATTCACCATCCCCTTCTTCATTTATTTGTTGAATGGATTAAAGCACATTTGAGTAAATAAAGGAATGAATGGTATATAATCTAACTCCTGTTATCTTCTTAGCCTCATCATGAAGGAAGGAAGTCCAGGGCACCATGTTGATTGACACATAAGATCCAATCCATGGTGACCACCAAGTTCTCACTCAGGGCCAGAGATGATCACTTGGGCAGGGTCTTTCATTGGTGGATTATACCCTGGCCAAGTTCTCCACCGTTCAAGTTCAGAATGTAGACCTTTTCAGTGCATCCAAAATCATCAGTCTTTCAGGGCAAACTCATATGATCCAGGCTGAAAAGACACTGGTGCAAAGTGAGAATGCCAACTGAACTGTTTGTAAAGATGCTGTCTCTTCTCCAGGTGTTACAGTTGCAAGAGACAGGAATCCTAATTCAAAATGACTTAAGCACAAAAAATATTTATTAGCTCTCAAAACTGAAAGTCCCAGGGGGTGAATTCAGCTTCAGGCAAAGCTGGATTCTGAGCTCAAATGGTACCACTGGAAAGCAATTTTTTCCTTTTCTGAGTTCTGTCTTCTACCAGGTCAACTTCCATCTTAGACTTCATATGGTGAAAAGAAGGCTTCCTGCCCTCCAGGATCCCATCCTCAGCTTCAAGTCTAGCTGGCAAGAGTGAAAGGTTCTCTTCTGGAAACCCCAGAAAGCGTTTCATTGGATCACTTCGGTTCTAATTAGATCATATAGCCATCCCTGAACTCAGCTCAGTGTCCAGGAGAGGAATGTTATGTTCTGACTGCCTGAAGCCTAGATCACCTTGAGACCCAGGGTTGTTTCCTGGGTCTCAGGAAACCCAGGGACATTTTCTTCTTACACCAATAGTTGATGCCTCATCTAAAGTAGAAGGGTTGAGAGTAGACAAGAGGGAGGGCAATAGGATAGGGTACCACAATGCTAGGCAGCAAATCCAACCGATGCCCATATGCCAGGACACTCCTTTACAGCATTGAGGACACCAAAACATTCTTTTTTCATTGGAGTATAATTGCTTTACAACGTTCTGTTAGTTTCTACTATATAACAAAGTGAATTAACTGTATGTGTACATATATCTCCTCCCTCTTGAGCCTCCCTCCCACCTCCCATGCCATCCTGCCCCTCTAGGTCATCACAGAGCACTGAGCGGAGCTCCCTGTGCTATATAGTGACGTCCCACTAGCTGTCAATTTCACACATGGTAGTATGTATATTTCAATGCTACTCTTTCACTTTGTCCCATCCTCCCCTTGAGGACACCAAAGTATTCTTCAGAGGCTTACTTAGTGTGTCCAAATGAGGCAAGAGAAATATTAGGGAGCAAGAAGGCTTAACTAAGATCTAGGAATTGTCCTCACCCCAAAGCAGAAGACCTGTGTCTAGGGCAGAGCTGGGGATAGACTAGCAACACTCCTTCTTGGAGTCTGGTTTCTGTGCTGGACCCCACTCCTTCTGCCGGAACATTCTGCCTTTGTTCAGAGGGATTAACATCACTGAATCTGTTGCAGAGCTATAGGTGAGTCACTCTGCCCAGCCTTGCCCGGCCTACGCTGGTTGTCTTGACTTGGACTCATCCACGTCAATTTATAAATAAAGTGCATCTCCATGGTTCCTTCTACTTTTCTTAGGGCCATTCTGCCTCAACTCTGTTGAGCAGTCTAATGAAACAGGGCAGGGAAGAGACTTCCAAGCTTGTGTTTACAGATGGTGTCCTGAAAGAAAAGAGAGGGAAAACTATCTGCCCAGGTTCACATCTTGCTAGATGGAAGCAAGCTCCAAGCACCTGTGATGAACCCCCGGCTCAGTGCTTTTCACATACATGAAGCTGCCTATTGAGGTCCATGTGCGAGTAACAGACCTCTCTCCAACTCACTACCGAAAGGTACCTTATTTCCACCATAAGGAGGAAATAAAGATCCCCTACTCTTAGCCAGGCAATTTCCTACTACTTTCTCCTATCCTTGGCCCCTGAGCCTTCCTCACAGGCACTGCCACTGTGGGACAATTCCTCTTGGCTCTGGAGCGAGGGAGGACCTGCAAGCAATTTGTCCCTGAAAACTGGCATGTATGCTATCTGATGCAGTTGGTGCTCAGATAAGACAAGATGAATGGCAAACAACATTTCAAATGACAGGTGTCATTTGTTAACATGCTCTAGATCAGTGGCTTCCAAAATTAAAACATTCTGTATCTGTCACAGGTCTCTACCAGGCCCTCTGGAGGGTGGAGGCGCCAGCTACAGATTGGTGTGAAGGTGGGGACTGTGGAGAAGGGGAGACTGTCAGCCTTAGCGGGGTGGCATTTCCCACCAGAGCTGCAAGAAGTCTCCGCCCAATCTTGGAGGCTCCAGAGAGTCTCCAAATAGGTCAGGCTGTGGGGAGTGGGAAGTTTAGACACTGACATCCTGTAGCTGGAGAGGGATGGGGCACAGTCTCCAAGTTTCTCAGAAAATCCTGGGCATGCACAGAGGCCAGGAACCTCCATGTTTGCCTCTCTCACCTGGAGGAAACCAGCCCCACGAACGGGAGAGCCTTCTGCTCTTTTCTGGCATCCTCGGGGATCCATGGGCATCATAGATACTTGGGCATCCTAGCCCATGTCCCAGCCCACATGAGTTCACCTGTGGTTGTGAAGATCATTCTCAGCGTCCCGTTCTCGGAGTACCCAGTCTCTCTTACCTGCCTGCTGGTTTCCCTGAGGGGCGAAGAGCAACCGCAAAGGGCTGGGAAGTTAATGCCCAGGACTGGGGGAGGCAGTGGGTGGGTAAGTGCTCCAGCCTCCAGTCCTCCACTGGCACAATTCTGAGGCAAAAGCCCTGTGGGTTTTAGAAGTCCCTGGGGACTAATCCTTGCCACCCACGAGGCTGACTTTTTTGTTAACATCCACTTCAATGGCTCTTTGTCTTCCAGAGATAGCTGGCTTCACTTCTTCCTGTGCTTCCTGATGAACCTCCTTCTAAAATAAATGCCCATGTCCTTGTCTTCCAGAAATGTTCCTTTCTGCATATACTCTGTCCCATCCTTCCTTCCCCTGAGCCTCCCATAGGATCACAAGGTTTTGTGAGCAGAGGACATAAGGAGGCTTACACTTGGCTCTAGGCTTCATCCTGATTGACCACAAATCACAGAGTATTGGAATCCCCCATCCCTGCCTTCAGGACTTCCCAGGGGCTCAGTGGGTAAAGAATCTGCCTGCATTGCAGGAGATGCAGGAGACATGGGTTTGATCTCTGGGTTGGGAAGATCCCCTGGAGGAAGGCATGGCAATCCACTCCTATATTCTTGCCTGGGAAATACCATGGACAGAGGAGCCTGGCAGATCTCAGAGTCTGACACTACCGAGTGACTGAGCACACACACATCTCTGCCCTCACTGTCGCCTTGGCCCTTGACTTATCAGTTAGCAGCCCAGTCACAAACTGGGATATATTCTCTTGATCTCCCTGGACCTGGTAGAGTCCCAGCATCTGCACAGATACAAATGAGTGAGCTGGTAGAAAGAACAAGGAGGGTGCTTGGCTTCCAGCTGTGACATTAACTCTGTGTCCTTGGGGAAGACTCATAACATTTCTGGGCATCTGTTTCCCATCTCTATAATGAGAAAGTATCTCAACCCAGCTCATGGGATTGTGGCTACAATCAAATGGGAAAATGTATGTGAGGCATGCGTGTTCAGGCATACTCAGTCGTGTCCAACTCTTTGTGACCCCACAGACTATAGCCCACCAGGCTCCTCTGTCCATGAAATTTCCCAGGCAAGAACACTGGAGTGGGTAGCCATTTCCTTCTCCAGGGAATCTTCTCGACCCAGGGATCAAACCCACACCTCCCTAGTCTCCTGCACTGGCAGGCGGATTCTTCACTGCTGAGCCACCTGGGAAGCCCTCAAATGTACGTGAGACTGTAATCTTTAACTTCTTTCATGGCTGATATTCAGGTAGTACCCACTGATAGCTCTGTTATTTATGGCTGGTATTTGCTCTGATTGGTTGGACCTGTGCTCTCCCTGTTATTGAATATGTCAAATGCCATATCTAATGCTATCTGCCTGCAATGTGGGAGACCTTGGTTCGATCCCTGGGTTGGGAAGATCCCCTGGAGAAGGAAACAACTACCTACTCCAGTATTATGGCCTGGAAAATTTCATGGACTGTATAGCCCATGGGGTTGCAAAGCATTGGACACAACTGAGCAACTTCACTTTCTTTCTTTAAAGCTATGGTTACATAGCTTTATCAAGTCATCTCAAGTCCCTTGTTCAGCAGCAGCTGGCCAAGCTCCCTGAATGGTAAAGTCACAGCTCATCGCTAAGGAGAGTGCAGATGAGAGCCATGCTTCTCTGAGCTCTCCCCAGTCTGACTGTTGCCAAGAAAGAACACAGGGAATGCAAGATGTACAAGGCACTCCCCAGACGGATGGATCCCATTTCAAAGGTACAAACACAAATCGCATTGTGTAAATCTTCCCCAAGTCTGGCTTTGAGGCCCAGCTTGTTGCCAAGGAGCCCAGTGTTTCCTCCAGCTTAATTAAGCATGTTTAAAGGGCCACACACCCTCCTCCATCCATCCACAAAAAGGCCCTCAGCAGAACTCGGTTAATTAACCAGAGGCTGTGTGAGTAGGTGCACTCTCACTGGCAGAGAAGGACTGACGTGGGCTCAGATCTATGGGATGCTCGCCTTGAATAATCTTGAGAGGTTGGGGAGGTGACCTGGAATAGGGCCGTGGATACCCAGGGCTGGGCACCCGAGGGATAGACTAACCCTATCCAGTGTGACTGAATACTCTGAACACTCAACATGAGGCAGGAAGCGCAAAGGCCTTAATTAACACCTGTTTGCATATTCACTGGCAACTGTGAATTGTTTAAACTCAATTCACTCATTGTGGAAAACCCATAGTGACTGTCAGAAAATGTTAAGAACCCTTAGGCCTTAATTTTTTTTTGGAATAGAGAAGACTGAAAACTTGTCCTTCCGGACACTCACAAAGGAAGACTCCACTCTAATTCAGCTGAGCAGTGATTATACTTAAACACGGCTCGGCCCGTCCGACACACCCACCCCCAGGCAACTATCAGCTCAGCTCTGAAGGGTGGTGACTCCTTAACCATCCTTTCTGCCACAGTCATTACTGTGGCTTTGAGGCTGGCACTCAGGACTCTGGATTAACCCACTCACAAGGCGAACACACAGGGAATGATGGGAGGGTTAGATTTGTGGGGCCAAGGGGCACAAATGGACTTGGTGCTTTCCTGTGCCAAGGAGGAAGGTAGGACCAAGGGCAGTGGCTTCAGAAGAACAGAGGAGGAGAAGGAATTGACTTTTACTGAGCACTTCCTATCTGCAACCCCTTAGTGATGCCTAAGGTTTTTTTAATTTATATTTTATATCCTGGAAAGTTCTACATGCAGACTATTGCAAAAGTGGACACTTCATTCAGACTCTGTCTCTGGTGAATGCTGAGTGTCGTCTCTCTTCCTCTTCTCTCCCTGTGTGGTCACCTCAGTCTTTTCACCCTGTTGCTGGATCCCCAGGGTCCTGGCTTAGTTTCATCTTATTTCCTATTGCGGGGAGGGAGGGGAAGAGGCAACTATTTCTCTTAAGCATAACTTTGCAGTGTTACTACATGACAGTAATTCCACACTGCAGAACTACTACCCCTCATCTCCATAGTAACGAAGGCCTCACTGTAGAAGGAGAGGTGAGCAGGAGAGAGCAGGACAACCGTGTAGCATCGCTGGTTCCCTAGTCCCCTCACCCACATGCTCTCAGCTCTCTCACAACCACCCATCGTGGTCCAACACCATCTACACTGAGGAAACAGGGACTCAGAAATGTTGAGTGAACCACTAACACAGGGAGTGAGTGTCGATGCCAAGAACCAAGACGGGTCTCTCACAAGGCCCCTGCCCTTTCCCCCCAGCCTTTGCCCTCCTCCTGGCTTGACCAGAGTCTGGAATCCACTATTCTGTGCCTTGTGGGGCACAGTGAACTCTGGCTGACTTCTGACATTCTGAGTGGAGGAAGAATTCTGTCAACAAGAAAGGAGAGAGCGTTGCTGGGAGAGCTAGGACATGAGCGGCACTTGGAGCTAAAGAAGGTGACCTGGGGTCAAAGATGGGATCAGGGAGTCAGCAAGAAGCTGGAGAGGGATGGGCAGTGGCTGGAGTTCAGGGAGGGCTCTGAGTTTAGTTAATTGCCTCGGTGGGCCCTAAATCCAATGGCTGGTGTCTTTAGGAGAGAAGAGAAGGTGAGGGAGACACACTGAGGAGAAGGTGGTGTGGCGACAGAGCCAGAGGTTGGAACGACATTGTCTGTGAGCCACAGGACACCAAGGATTGTTTGCAGTGACCAGAAGCCAGGAGAGGCCCCCTCAGAACTTCCAGGAGGAGCCAACCCTGCCCACATCTGGGTTGGGAAGATCCCGCAGAGAATGACATGGCAACCCACTCCGGTATTCTTGCTGGGAGAATGCCATGGACAGAGGAGCCTGGCAGGCTACAGTCCATGGGATTGCAAAGACTTGGACACAACTGTGTAACTAACAGTGCCCACATTTTGATTGTAGACTTATGGCCTTCAAAACTGTGAGGGAATAAATTTCTGTTGTTTTAAGCCAGCCAGTGGTGGTAATTTGTTACAACAGCCTTAGCAAAATAACACAGGATCAATTCCCAGTGAGACCTGTGGGTAGACCAGGAAATGCCAGTAATCTAGCAGCTATGGGCCAAGGCTGGTCTTGGGTCAGAGATGAGGGGCCAGAGTGTCTCCTCAGGGGCCAAATACTGAAGCTAGAACCTCAGAAAGCCTCTTCCTTGGCTTAAGGTTGTGGCTGAGGCTTCAAATGCCCTCCTATTCCCAGTCAGAGCAGATTCAGGGCCTTGACAGTGAGGAGGTCAAAGACTGCTGCTGAGTAGGGCTGAAGGCTTCCCTCATGGTTCAGCTGGTAAAGAACCTACCTGCCAATGTAGGAGACTCAAGAGACTGGGTTCAATCCCTGGGTCAGGAAGATCCTTTGGAGAAGGAAGTGGCTGAATGTTCCCTTCCCTCCCAAACCACCAAGCAAGCCCTCAGTGTCCAACCAGGAGCCACATCTTGTTTTCAAGGTCAGGCCAGGCAAGGGGAAGAAGAGAGGAGAGGGTGACAGGATGGGGAGCAGTGAACACTCCAGAATATTTCTCTAGAGTGCAAACCCCATGGGCTCAGAGTTGGAGACCTTGCCCAGGGAAGTGATGCTCAAATATATCCATTTCAGCCCAGAACAACACAGCAAAGGTATTTTCCCAGAGAACTTGGACTTGGTTTGGCTGTCTAGCTCTCCTTGCTGTGAGTCACCTCTGAAGAAACTTCTTAGTTCTGGACCCTGGACCAGGCCATCCCCTCAATGACAAAACTCCTAGAGAGCAATAGCCCCATCCCTCTAAAGCCAGTTCATCATCTTTGAATGAGGAAAAGCAAACACATTGGAGCAGGCTTTACCCAGAGCAAGAGGATACAGGAGTCAAGAGTTGGGCTAGGGACTTCCCTGGTGGTCCAGTGGCTAAAACTCATGCTTCCAATTCAGGGCAGCTGGATTCAATACCTGGTCAGGGAACTAGATCCCATATACTGCCACTGAAAGATCCTGTGTGTCACAAGTAAGACCCAACTCAACCAATAAATAAATGTGCTGTGCTAAGTCACTTCAGTTGTGTCCAACTCTTTGTGACTCCTCTGTGGAGACTCTGTGGATGGCAGCCTGCCAGACTCCTCTGTCCATGAGATTTTCAGGCAAGAATACTGGAGTGGTTTGCCATTTCTTACTCCAGGGGATTGTCCCAACCCAGGGATGGAACCCACTAATATTTAAAAAAGAGAGAGTTGAGCTAGAGCCAAACTGAGCACCAAAATTGATGGAGACCCTGGAGAGTGGACTTTCTGAATCAATTCTGACTTTTCTCTGACTCTGGGAGGACATCCTCATGGACCACGAAGGGAAGCAATTGAATCATTTTTCCCAAGGGAGTTGGCTCACTCTGTAGCTTCATTAGAGTTTCAAATGCAAATTTAGGTAGAGCAGCAAAAATATATACATTAGTTACAGGATCACATTAATATGTAGAAAAGGTTTGATGCAAATTGGAAAGTGACATTTAGAAACTCTGATAAATGGTTGTGCAGAGCTTAAGATTCCACTTGGGAGCGGGATGTCAAAGAGGTGACAGGTGGGGTTTCCACCAAGGACTCCTGTCTTCCAGTCTTGGCCGACACATGGCTCAGAAACTGCTGTTGGAATGACATCAACATGCAGGTGTGACTTTGACCGAACAAAATAGCTTATCAGTTCCCCCTGTAAATTATGTTATCCTAAGCCACTCAGGGTAGAGAGAAACAGATCCTCACGTGGCAGTGCTAGAGCGAGTGTGGGATGGTACCTCTTTTCTTCGTGGAAACTCAGCAAGATGTATCAAATTTTTTTGTATTTCCTGAGCTAGACTCACACGTTTAAGAATTGAGTCTAAAGATATGGATAAGGGTTTGCACAGGTCCCCTTACCTCCCCACCCCCTTAATTTAGGTAAAAGAATATTTCAGGGGAAGGATCAAATAAAATACAATTACTTCTATCTTTTAGAGGAATGATAAATTTATCTCAAAAGTAGTTGGCTACATGATTTAGAAAACTCCTGGCCTTTTTGGCTATGAAAGGAAAGTCCTTGGGCTAGCCTATTTGTAAGAGATAGTAAAAAAAAAAAAAAAAAAAAGAAAGAAAGAAAGAAAGAAACTAAATTTTCCAGCATAACACAAGTAATAGAAATACTACGGTGGTCCCCTGGCAACTCAGGAGAAAGGAGTTTGGGGGGACAATAAGATAACCAAAAAGAGAGGAAACAGAGAGAGAGAGCAGAGCCAAGAAATCCAGTGGGAGGGCCTTGGATGAAACGGAGAGAGGCAGTAAAAAGTCCTCAAGGAAAAAATAATGGTAACTATTATTCCTTTTCCCATGCTGAAGTCTTATTTTACCTAAATCCTTTAATATCAGTCAATATACAATAGACTGTGTTAAGGGAAATGAAAATGGGAGGAGCCAGCTCCTGGCTGATGAAATGAACCAGAAACCCTGGGGCAGCTGGCAGGAGTGAAGGAAGATGCTGAGCAGGAACGAAGAATGGAGATGGGGCAGGAGTTCAGAACCAGAAGCAGCAGGAGAACGTGAGCACTATACTCTGCTCCCTCACCCCACCCTCATTCCCCGGGAGCCTCAGAAATGTTAGCCAGGAAGATACCAGGAGGCAGGTACACCCAAGGAAATGTAGAAGAAACCATGCAAAATGTCATCAGAGATTATCTCTGGTTATGCTTTCTGTTGTGAATTTCTTCTTTGCTCATATATACTTTCAATTTTTAAACACAGGTATTCCTTGTGACATATTTTTACAAGTAAAGCTAAAAAATAATAATAAAAATTTGCCTACAGGACTGCTATGGACCTTATGCACTCTGTGGGAGCCAACAAGCATGGCCCCATATAGTTTTCCTCTCTGGACAAAGGAAAATGCACTGCCATGGGAGCCCAACTCCTCTCTGAAACTAGCACAGGATATTTAATGGAGGTATTTGCTAGACCAGCTCTATGGCAAACCTTTTTCATTTTAGACTCTGCCAACAGGGCTTCCAGAACCCCCAGGAACTCTCATCTGAGAAGACAGCCAAAGCAGAGTCATCATTCAAACAGTTCCTCATTACTTTCACATCTTCTAGATCGAGTGTTCAAATGTCTTCAAGAAGATTCATGCATAGAAAATGGTCCCTTGTAGGAAAGGAAATGGTCATGCCTCCCAGCTAATACCAGGATCCTGTTTTTATTCTTTCAGAAAATTCAGAGGTTTCCAAGTTCCTGCTGTGGCCGCGCTCATCCATACCAGAAGCCTTATTCTGTTCTCCGAGCTCTCTCTGGCCTCGTGAATCTTGGCAGTGGCTGCTCTCCTATGGTGATGACTCCCATATTAATTTAAGTCTTTCCAAGACATACTTGCTAATTAAAATGTAAAACAGTTTTTATCCCTTTAATTAAGATACAAGATAGGGAGCATAATTTAATTCGGTCCATTGAAAATATCAGTATTATTAGCTCCATAACTTGCTTCCATTAAGATGACTATGTTCAACAATTTTTTTGGCCTCCCACACTGGCTGGAGTTTTGGCATGTGCACTAACTGGATCCTGAAACTATTACGGGAGTTTGGTGCAACTGTGACCCCCACTGGAAGGCAGCCAGATGGACACCAGAGCCACCAAGGACTTCTTGGGATGGGTTCCCCCAGAAGCTGACCCTAAGAAGGATTTGAGTACAAGCAATTTGTACAGGAAATACCTTTAGCAGAGTGAGGGGTGAGATAGGGACAGGAAGGGATGCAACTCAGATGAGCAAATGAGGGGGTCACTGCTGCGGGAAGCGAGGAAAGCCTCATCAGGGACACCTGGTCATGTAGAATACAACTCTGGGCTCTCCTACCTGAGGGACAAGGAAGCTGGCTGGCTGTACCCCATTCCCATCCATCACTGGCTGAGGGCTGCTCCTAGGGGCATCAGAACCCTGTCCTTCCAGTCTCCCCCTCGGGCAGGAAGTTGCAGTATTGCAGACAGAAGCATCAGCGTTGAGTAGTGAGAGATGAGAGGCAATGGGCAGGGCATGCTACACACCAGCAGTCTTCTCCCCATAATTGCACCAGGCTGGGCAGAAAGAGGCAAGAAGACTTACAAGGAGACTGGCAATCACTGACATATTATTAAGTTCTTTCTACCGCCCAAGAGACAAAATCATGGACTGACAGCCCGAGTCCTCACTCGGAAATCTCTAGAAAAGACTAAAAACAGAAGTGTCAAACTCTCTGATGCAAAGTGATGAAAATATACACAGAAACAGATGTGGGGAAATAGGAAAACTCAGCTGAGGGCCAGGAGTTGGAAATGAGAGGACAGTTCTAAGGTCATGTCAGCTAGTCCAGCCCAAAAGGAACTTTCTCGGTCAGCACTGGAGCTCTGACCAGTAGCCATTCCACGGAGAGCCAGCTTTCCTCCAGCTGAAAATAGAACAGTTATCAGTTTGATCCTATACTAACTGGGAGAACAAGCAGATGGAAAATGGGAAGGGAACACATTATCCAAGACAGAGTCTGAGAAGCACCTGGCAGAGGTGATACTGGAGAGTGAGTCTGCTAAAAGGGAGATTCCACAGGTGAGACTCTGGGTCTTGAACTGCCTTGAAAAGTACAGGGAATGGGAATGCAGGAAGTGGGGCACTAGAGACCTCTGTGAGGCAAGCTGTAAGCAAGTGAGCCAGGTAAGGACGAGCTGGATTGGAGCCCAGAGTGGAGGGTGTGGGACAGATGCATGATGTTAGGCATCCTCTGTCAGAAGGGTAGGGTGGTGGGACAGAAAGAGCCTCGCATAGGGAGCCAGACCTCCCGGGGCTCAAGTCCTGGCTCAACCACTCACTAGCTGAATGATCTTGGGCAAGTGGCTTAGCCTCTCTGAATCCCTGCATAGAACTCTATGAGGGCAACATAGAGAAAATGAGCATCATAGTGTCTGCCCCATGATTATTGTTGTCATTCAGTCAGCAGATGGTGAAGTTTGCCCAAGAATCATGTCCGTTGCATTTGTGATGCCATCCAGCAATCTCATCCTCTGACACCTTCTCCTTCTGCCCTCAATCTTTCCCAGGATCAAGGACTTTTCCAAAGAGTCATCTGTTCACATCAGATGACCAAAATAATAGAGCTTCAGCTTCAGGATCAGTCCTTCCAGTTAGTATTCAGGGTTGATTTTCCTTAAGGTTGACTGGCTTGAGCTCCTTGCTGTCCAAGGGACTCTCAGGAGTCTTCTCCAGCACCACAGTTCAAAGGCATCAATTCTTTGGCACTCTGCCTTTTTTATGGTCCAGCTGTCACAACTGTACATGACCACTGGGAAGACCATAGCCTTGACTATACAGACTTTTGTTGGTAATGTGTCTGCTTTTCAACACACTGTCTGGGTTTGTCATAGCTTTCCCGCCAAGAAGCAAATGTCTTCTAATTTCTTGGCTGCAGTGCATTTCATTGATGATGGATTTCACCATCTTCAGTGATTTTGGATCCCAAGAAGAAGAAATGTGTCACTGCTTCCACTTTCCCCCTCTATTTGTCATGAAATAATGGGGCAGATGCCATGATCTTAATTTTTTTTTAATATTTAGTCTTAAGCTGGCTCTTTCATTCTCCTTCACTCTTATCAAGAGGTTCTTTAGTTCCCCTTTGCTTTCTGCCACTAGAGTGGTATCATCTGCATATCTGAGGTTGTTGATTGTTTCTCCTGCTTATCTTGATTCCATCTTGTAACTCATCCAGCCCCACATTTCTCATGATGTCCTCAGCATATAGATTATAAAGGGTGACAGCAGACAGCCCTGTCATACTCCTTTCTTGATCTTGAACCAATCAGTTGTTCTACACAGGGTTCTAACTGCTGCTTCTTGACCCATGTACAGATTCATCAGGAGACAGGTAAGATGATCTGGTATTCCCATCTCTTTACAAGTTTTCCACAGTTTAGTATGATCCACACAGTCATAGGCTTTGGTATAGTTGATGAAACAGAGGTAGACGAAACTTGGGGCTCCCCATGATAGGAGCCCATAAAAGTTGCTTTTTGTCCCTCCTTTTTCTTAGACTATATGGCACTCTAGGGACCCACACCTTCAGGGAGTCCAATAGAGGTAGCTTCTGATTTTCTGTGTGAGGAGGCAGGGGTCAGAAGGGTGTGTCTGGGCCAGAATTAAAGCCTCCTGCTCTACCCCTGTTTCTCTGAATGTACATGACCTTAGCAACAACCACAAATGAGCTCTGTAGAGCAACTCTCTTGCCTCTGGCACTGCCCAGACAGAAGCAAGTAAAATCCATGCCTCCCATCCCACAGTTGGTTGTCAGGCCAGGCCATGAGGTGCTGTCAACCACCCTCTCTCCTCCCCACCACCTGGTCCCGCCCCTGGAGACCCATCCTGGGTATTGCCTCCTGTGCGGGATATGGGGTTGCTTGGGTCTTTTAGGCTTATGCTGGGGGCCAGAGAAGGCGAATATTTGAATCCCAATCTCACCTGCTCCTAACTGAAGCTGTTTTCCTTTCCACCCAACAATCCCTCTCAGAGAGTGACAGGTGACACATGTGAAATGGAGGGAAGCGCACTGACTCAGTTTGAACAGCACAAGCCAGAAGCTCCATCAAGGACACTTTACTCTCCTGATGGAGAGGCAGGGGGCTGGCTCAGGAGGGCTGGCCATAGTGCTGCCCAATGGGTGAGCCTGTGGAAAGGGGAGGGATGAGGGCAGGCTTTCCCCACAAGGCACTCAGGCCCCCTTCCTGCCCCCCTTTGGATGCCCAGCAGATAAGAACATCTTAAATCTTAAAGAGGAAGGGCGCTAATGCCATCTTAGGATCCAGCACTGGTACCATCTACCCAGTAGGTCCCCTCTTTTCTGGGCCCACAGCTTTTCACACAAAATCCCCCAACTCTTGGAGCCCATAGCTCTGCCTCTAGAGAGCACAGTGAAAAACACTGAAGTGGGGGGCTTCCCTCCAGACACATTGTGGACTTTAAACAATAGGTGGGGAACGCCTCTAAGGCTGTTAGGAAGGGCTCACTCCTTCTCCCATTCTGAAATCACACCATCTCATGAAGCTGCACCCCTCTCTGATCACGGAGATGGCAGGGCTCCCCATTCATGGGTCTTGATTTCAAAGTGCATCACCAGGGCCCCATGTATTTCCCCCATGACTCTCAAATCTGTATCTCCATTTTGTCCTTTATCCTCCCCTCCAGATCCATTTATCCAGATATTTCCTCCTGAGTATCCCCAAGACAACTGAAATCTGTCCTCTCCATGTTGCTCTCAAGTCTGATCTTTCCTGTTTGTTCCCTTCTCTGTGGATTATGTCATTCAAGCTAGAAACACAAGTGTCATCCTTGTTTCCACCTTCTCCATCCCTCACATCCAATCATTCATCCAGCCCAGCCAGTTCCATATATATATGAAAAAAGTGAATGTATTCGTCACTCAGTTGTGCTTGGTTCTTTGTGACCCCATGGACTGTAGCCCACCAGGTTCCTCTGTCCACTGAATTCTCCAGGCAAGAATATATATATATATATATATCCCAAATCCGTATACATTTTCCCATCCCTGCTGCAATCATTCAAGTTCAAGCTTCTCTTAGCATCTGACATTTGGATTCTTTTCACTGGATTTTTTTGCACTGGTCTTACACCAACAGGGCTTCCCAGCTGGTGCTCGTGGTAAAGAACTCACCTGCCAATGCAGGAGACATAAAGAGACATGGGTTCGATCCCTGGGTCAGAAAGATTCCCTGGAGGAGGGCATGACAACCCGCTCGAGTACTCTTGCCTGGAAAACCCCATGGACAGAGGAGCCTGGCGGGCTACTGTCCATGGGGTCACAAAGAGTTGGTTGTGACTGAAGAGATTTAGCATGCACGCTTGCCTCAACATTTAGTTCATCTGCCTAGAACATCTTCTTTTTTGTCTGTCTGGCAAACTCTCCTTTCTCATAATGCTTCCTCCTTTGGGAATCCTTTTATGATTTCCCACATAAAGTGAAACCCAATCCCTTCCCCAGTGAGCCCCCAGGCGCTAGCACCATGCCTCCTTTTGAGCCCTGGCCATGGGGTACTGCCATTGATTTTGACACATTTTTCTCCCCTTGGGGCCCCTGGAAAGCAGGGGCCATGTTTTCTTCATCTCTGGGTCTCAGTGTCTAACTCAGCTCTTGGCAAGCAGTCAATGTCTCATAAGTGTTTTATTGATCTAAAAAATCCTGTAATAAGGAGGACAGGGGCCTTTCAAAATCCTCTTTCTCTTTTACCTGAGGGATATAGAAATTAAATTTTGTGTTGATATCTTTCTACTTGCAGACCCAAAATACCTAAGCCATGCTGAATCCTTTAGCAACTGAATCCTTGCAGTGCCAGCCCATCCCTTTCTCAATAGCCAGGAAGTCTTTTGTAAGGAAATTTCCTTGTCTCACATCCCATTGTGTTGTTTTAATTATTTAGAATTGGGGCTGAACCTCTGTTTCAGAGACTCAATACCTGATATTCCACGTGGAGAGCTGAAGCTCAGCTGTTGAGCTCTGTTTTATTCTGCTCATCCCACCATCAGGAAAAATAGATTCATTCTCTTGGCTCAAGTGTCCACACTCAGGAGGGGAAAGGTTTCTACTCCACCGCCCAGAGCTACCTACATGTAAACACTCAGCATTTGAGAAAAACAGTAACATTAAAAAAAAAGAATAAGAGAAAAATCAGCTAATGTTACCTGAACCCCTCAGCATTAACTTGGCAACCATGGAAATCATGGAATTCTCTCTCAGTGATGCTCAGAGACTAAGAAGTCTCTGGATCACTTATTGCTCCCAGAGGAGAATATACCTACTTTGGGTATCATATGTGCTGCATGCACATGCTTCGTCACTCATTCAGTAAATATTTACCATACACCTACTATGTGCCAGCTGTTATGCTGTTGTTGTTGTTCACTCAGTCATACTTGACTCTGTGTGACCCCATGGACTGCAGCACACCAAGCTTCCTTATCCTTTGCTATCTCCTAGAGTTTGCTCAAACTCATGTCCATTGAGTCAATGATGCCACCATGCCAGGCTCTGGACAATTCACAGATGAGTAGAAAAATCCCTCTCCACAGTTCAGATTTTGACTCACTCTTTCTGCTACTACAGTTTTCTCTCAGTCTTCTTTACTTTCTGCCCCCTGAGTCTTGGCCAAGAGAGCCTGACCTTTTCTCTCCATTATTCCTCTGTGATTCCTACAATTTCCCTGAAGCCCAAATTTTGTCAGGGAGAAAAACAAGTTTTCTTTTCTATTTTATATTAGAAGTTCCTTTTGTTTTATCACAAAATTAATCACAACCTCCCCACAGGCAAACAGCTGTCCTTGACTAGATTTCAACCTTTTAAATCTACTTGGGGTACAATCTCCATATCACATCTATGTGATCACTCACTAATTTTTCCTTCTTTCCTCCCTCCCTCCTCTTCTTGCTTCTTTTCTTTTTATTCCTTCCTCTTTTCCCACCTTCCACCTACTCATCCATTCAGCCATCTTCCATCTAATCCTTTCTTCCATCCATCCATCTATCTATCCATCAATCCAATCTTTCCATCCATCCATTAAGTTATCCATGTGTTGAGTAGATTCTGTGTACCAGAAACTGAACTGGGTACTGGGCCTGCTGAGCTGAGTAAACACAGCCCCAGTACTAAAAGAGCTAATAATACGGTGAGGAAAATGGAAATTTTTGCAAATGTTTATGAAGGATATGAAGAGAGCAGTATGAGATTCCAAGGCAGAAGATGATTAATTCTAGGGAGTATAGAAGATGACGTCAAAAAGTTGACCTTTGAGCTGAATTATGAAGGTGATGAAGAGGGGGAAAAAAAGGCCATCCAGTAGAAATAGCCACAGCAATGACTTACAGACTTAAAATAACAGGGTGAGAATGGAAAAAATAAGCATCAAGCAACTGAATATTATTGCAGCAAAGGAGGCACATGTGAGAAGAATGTAAAATAAGGTAAAAGGTAAGCTAGCCAGATTTGGAGGATCCCAAATATCAGATTAAGGTTTTTGGAAACCAAAGGAAGTCATTTGAGTTTCTAAACTCAGCAGTTTTGGAAAATAGTTCTGGCTACAGATGGTTAATAGGAAGCTGGAAGGTCAGTGAGAAGGCCAGTGTGTGTGCCAAATCACTTCAGTCCTGTCCAACTCTTTGCAACCCTATGGACCATAGACCCCCAGGCTCCTTTGTCCCTGGGATTCTCCAGGCAAGAATCCTGGAGTGGGTTGCCATGCCCTCCTCCAGGGGATCTTTCCAATCCAGGGATCGAACCCACATCTTTTACGTCTCATGCATTGGCAGGCAGGTTCTTTACCACTAGCACCATCTGGGAAGCCTCTGGAAGGCTGATACAATGGACCAAATATGAGGTACAGCCTGGAGTAAAGCATAAGAGGGTGGAATTAGAGGTAATGGGAAAGGGAGGATGTTTCTCTAGATGTTGATAGCAAGACTTTGGTCTCCAAGGAGTCAGAATAAATAAATTCTTTCTCTGCCACCGAAGAGATTGGTAAGGCTGCCGGGGGCCCAGCTGTCTGCAGAATGCTCCAAGTACTACCCTGACTACCAGGGGAAGCAAGCCCTCTGCCAGCCTGAAATGAATGACTCTCCCAGGGAAACACATTAATGTCTACACCCACAGCCTTATGCTGCCCCATGACAGCATTACGGTCAAGTCAGTGAGGCTGTCCCTCTTGGCTAAAGCTAATGACTAGGCAGAAGTCAGAACATGGCCCTCAGTGCCTCCATCTGAGGGGACCTGATTTCAGAATCTTCAGACCCTGTTAGACGACAGAGCCAGGGTGTGATAAATTACCTGCTCTGTTTTTCTCAATTTCACACCCTTAGAATTGAACATCATTTTTTTTTTATCAACAGGCAATTTATATATTTAGTCTATTTGTCTTCTATTGATATTGAAAGTTCTTATTACTCAAATACAAAGGACTGTTCCAGAGTGACAAATAGCCAGAGAGAAGGGAAAACTTGAATGCATATCCTGGGGAGAAAAAATAATCAAAAGCACTGCAAATTGGTAATAAAAAGAAGGGTATCCCATACTGACTGAGCTTATAACAGTGGATTTTTTTAAAAAAAAATCTTTTTCTGATGTCCTTCTATTTTCTCAACAGCTTTGTGTGGTGAGTTTGTGATTACCATTTATTTATTTATTTATTTATTTTGGCCACACTATGCAGCTTGTGGGATCTGAGTTCCTCAACCAGGGATTGAACTTGGGTCCACGGCAGGGAAAGTCTTAACCACTGGACCACCAGGGAATTCCTGTGATCACCATTTAGCAGAAGGGGAAACTGAGACACACAGCATTCAGACCACTTGCCTAGTGGCACGCAGATCTGCAAAGCCAGGACTTAACCTTTAAGCTGCCCCATCTAGAAGATCCTTTCTGTGCCGTCTCATTTGGAGGGACTGAGAGCAGGCAGGGAGGGTCAGAGCCTGAGCAGCCCCCTTGATGGTCCTGTGGTCTTGGACAAGCCATGTGGCTTCACGAGCATTAGTTTTGCCTCTAAAACAATGAGGTGCCTTGGATTATTCAAGCCCACAGTTGTGTTTCTAAGCCAAGCAAGAGAATGACTCACTGTCAAATGAATAAAGTTTTACAGACAGCATTTCTACTTTATTTGATTCTGGAACATCTCTCTACATGTGTCATAAAAAATGAAACAGAGCTTTGATTGTGAGTTTCAACTGAGCCCATCACTTTCCTCTGACTCAAAAATTTTTGAAACATTTTTGAAGGTCTATTCCATGCTAGGTAAATTCTGTCAATAACCTAGTGAGCTGTGGGTGAAATAATTTGCCCAGCTAGTCCTCAACTCAACTGTTCTGCATCTTCACACTAAGATAAGATATTGCCTTTTCTCCAAATATTAATTTCAGGAACTCTAATTTCAAATGTTAAAAGATGTTATAGGATCAAGAACATTCTGTGCACAAAGAAGCTTGGAAAACTGATTAAGCATATTAAACCAGGATAAATAAGATTCTTTACAAGAGGATTCCTCAAAGACTTGGATAAACTGATGTCATTAGGACTCTCCAAGAAGAGAAAGAATAGTCAGTGTTTCCCAACTTTCTGGACTACAAAATCTTTTTCAAGGAACACCTAGCCAAATAAATGTTCCAGTGACCATACTTTGAGGAGCACCAGACCCTGGCTTAAAAAATCTTTAATAGGCAGAAGTCGAAGAATAATTACAAACGTGCTACACTGTGAAAGGTGAGGGCTACTGCCTGACACAGAGTTGGTGTTCATGAAATGTTAACAGAAAGGGGATCCCATCTGTGCTCATGAAAGCTGTCTTTGGTGAGCACATGACCCCACAGGTCACACTATCTCCTCTTAGCTGGAGAGGGGACAGAGGTCAAATGACTTCTGACATTCTGGGAGTGCATTTTCTGAGAAGACATTCACAGTTTTTAGCCGAATGCCCTTTTTCTTCTCTTGTGACATTTTGAAGGTTCATCATTTGGCAAGGATAGGTCCTCACCCGTCTTCAAAGTACACATACTTGTCAGCAGGAGGTTTATTCAAGGAGTCTTCTGAGAGTTCATCCTTGCCAAGAATGGCTGGTTGGTGTGTCTCATCCTAAATTTGCAGGAACTCACAGTGTGGGCATTGAGTCAACAGCCTCCTGCAGTGTTTCCATGAGCTGACTTTCTTAAAAGTTGAAGGGTGCTGTGTTTCTTCCCCAACTAAAGAACCAGAATATCCCAATGATGGGGATCATATTTGTGAACATGATGAGTTTATTTTGTCATTTTTTCATCCAAAAATAAAAGTAATCTTAAAATGCCAATGAAGTAGCACACACAATAATTACAGAAGGTCTGCTTAAACTTTAAAAGTAATTGACTTGAAAAAAAAAGTATCTGTCTTTTTAATCTTTTCTACTTCTACACTTTCAATAACCCTTACTCTTTTTTGCTGTAAAAAGAATCAATTCTCTTTTTTTGGCTGCACCTGGTCTTAGTTGCAGTACACGGGCCCTTAGCTGTAACATCTAGTTTCCTGACCAGGGATTGAACCTGGGCCCCCTGCATTGGGAGTGTGGTGGTTTAACCATTGGACCACCAAATTTTTGAAAAATACTAAACATAAAGAAAAAAGATAAAGAAGTCAGTAATCCTACTACCCAGGAAAAATAACCAAAACCTTTTTCTGTGTACTCCATATGTATTTCTTTCGTTTTTATGTATTTCTTTCACCAGAGAAAAATATATTTATTTATATTGGTATATGTATATTCATAGATACATGTATCACATAAATATATGATGTATATATATCATATGAGGGGAAAACACATGTACAAAGAATGTTTTTACCAAGTTGGGAATGCGCCATGTACATTTTTAAACCTGCCTTTTTTACTTAGCACTGTATCATAAGCAGTTTCCAGGGGCTGAAGTTTTCCATTCCAAATCGCCTGAGGAGTTGGCTCATAGACAAACAGATAAATTTACAAGCTGCTGTCAAACATGACTAGTGATGGCCACGGCATTAATATCAGTGGTTCTTCTTGAAAGCAATTAAATTTGGCATTGCTATCACTACTTAATGTGTTTATATCAGCTCCTGTAATTGTTTTCTAAAGCCATAGATTTCTCAAGTTAATTATAAACAAATTGCTCTACTTAATTAATGGGCATCACTAACAGCATTATCTAATATGCATGTGAATGAACCTTGTGACAGCTTCACAGGAGTTGGATTAATGCTGTCAGATGGTGGTCCTGGGAGGAAAGCCAATGGCCCTGAACCCAGGTCTTCATTGTGTCCAGAAAACGCCAGTCCAGGATCTGCTGGAACAGTCATGTCCCAAGGCTACTGCTGCCCAGTCGGGTCTTTAGGGTGTATGTCACCTTGGATCTGCCCAGGTATGGTCCAGGAAGTATGGAGCAGCTAAGATGGGGCTGACTGGGCAACTCTCAAATTATTAACGACTTTCTCTTTCTTCAGCACTGACCTCGTGTCTTTGTCATTCCATGTGGTCCTCCCTACACCCATCCTGAACTCCACCTAGTTTGGCAGGATGGTGACACTGGGCCCAGGCTCCCAGTGTTCAAATACCAGCTCTGCCAAGTTACTAGATGTGAGAACATGGGCAAGCCTCCGTGTGGTCATTTGTAAAATAGAGATTATCATTGAACCTACCTTGCAAACTTGTTGTGAGGACTAAATCAGTTAATGTGGGTAAAGGGAACATAGCAGTGCTCAATAACATTAACTATTAATAGTTTTCTTAGGTTTGGTCAACATCCAACTTTATAGATGAGGTGGCTACAACTCTGTGACTCAGGCCAGTGGGCTTCCCAGGTAGTGCTAGAGGTAAAGAACTTGCCAGTGTAGGAGATGTAAGAGACGTGAGTTCAATCCCTGGGTTGGGAAGATCCCCTGGAGGAAGAAAGGGAAACCCTCTCCAGTATTCTTGCCTGGAAAATTCTATGGACAGAGGAGCCTGGCTAGCTACAGTCCATGGGGTCCAAGAGTCACTCGGGCACACCTGAGCTCACACACACACACACACACACACACACACACATACACGCACACACATGCACACACACACAGGCCAGTACTACAGTGATGCCAGTGAGGACGGCACCCAGGGTGTAAATTTCAGGAGGTGCCTCCTCTCAGGGTCACTGCCTCACTAGAGTCCTTGCCGGTGTGATCTGTCCACATCTGCTTAGAGTGGATAGAGATCAGGATGACTCTAGAGTCTCTGTGTTCTCACTGAGACCCCCTGTCTTCTTAGCTCTTCTTCCCAGCTGTGACCCAGGAGATTAAGGGACTTCTCCAGCCCAATACTGTTTTGATGGTTCTCTCTGCAGAAACTGCCCACTCTCTCCTCAATTCTTTCTAACAGACACAGTATAGGACAGGAGCATCAGCAGGGCTGAGGACCCATCATTCTCATCCAGGCTGTAGGAGGACCCTAGATCTTTGGTAGACAAAGATAGTGGAACAAGCTTTTTTGGCAGAACAAACTTTGTCCTGAAACGAGGGCCAAGCTGTCCCATATGTGTGCATGCTCAGTGGTGTGTGACTCTGTGACCCCATGGACTGTAGCCTACCAGACTCCTCTGTCTGTGAAATTTTCCAGACAAGAGTGTTGGAGAGGGTTGCCATTTCCTCCTGCAGGAGATCTTCCTGACCCAGAGATCGAACTTGAGCCTTTTGTGTCTTGTGAATTGGCAGGCAGGGTAGTTACCACTGAGCCCCATGGGAAGCCCTAAGGTGTCCCGTGTGTGTGTGTGTGTGTGTGTGTGTGTGTGTGAGAGAGAGAGAGAGAGAGACCCAGCTATGTCTGATTCTCTGTGACTCCACTGACTATAGCTCTCCAGGCTCCTCTGTCCATGGAATTCTCCAGGCAAGAATACTGGAGCAGGTAGCCATTTCCTTCTCCTGGGAATCTTTCCTGTCCAGGGATTGAACCCAGATCTCCCACGTTGCAGGCAGACTCTTTACCATCTGAGTCACCAGTGAAGTCCGAGGTGTCCCATATCTTGTCTTTAGTCCTGAACCACAAGACACTCTCCAGTCACTCTTTTAATTGCTCGGTAGATCAGCATTTTGTAGCCACTTGGAGCTGCAGGCTATCCTGGAAGATGAGCCAGGAATGCTAGTATTACTGAAGGTGAAGGGAGGGGGCTACTGGTGGGATTCAATGAAATTAATGCCCTTCTGGAGCCGTGTCTTGGGTGGTCAATGCCCAGAGCCACAAGACCAGGAGGGGCTTTCCTCCTTCAGTTGCTATTTTAAAATTTGTATCAAGCATGAAGGAAACTGGTCTTTCTTATGTTTATTGTATGCACCTTCTTTATCGATACTGTTATCCCTACTCAACAAATGAATAAACTGAGGTTCACAGAGGATACACTCAAACAAGGAGCAGAGCAAAGATTTGGAGCAAGATCAGCTGTATACTGTCCCCTGGGAATAGCCCTGGATCATGATACTCTGGGTGTATATTTGGGCCTCATTTCAGCTGAAGTGTCTGCAGACCTCAGGCCTAGACCTCTTGCCCCATTCTCCTGAGGGAGAGTGAGTATCAGAGACTGAGTGCAGATACTAAAGGTCATGATCATGCTCTAGACAAAGTTGTTGAGATTCAGTTCTCATCCTAGGAGGATGGAAGCCAATGAGTCAAGATGTCAGGGTCAAAAATAGGAAGCAGGTCCTTGAGTGGGGAAAGTCCCAGAAATAAAATCATCATGGCCAATCCCCAAGAAGCAGCTTCCCCCCAACAGCATCCAACAGGGGACAAGCCTGCTCTGATTCCTAACTCTCCCTAACAGAACAATTTCAGACCCTATTGGTGTCTTTCTTGAGGATGCAGAATGAATTTTAACAGGGGAGGAAATGACTTCAATATGAAAAACATGTATAGTGAAATTTATGTAAGTGTATATGCATAATATATATGTAAATATACATATAGAGAATAGACATTTGATTTTTTTCATTGTTCCATTCATTCATATTTATTTTTCCATGCCTGAATTTTATTCACTTATATTTTTACTTATTCAATCACTCATTCATTCACTTGCTTATCAATCCATCTAACTACTTATTTAACAGACTTTTCCTGAACATCTACTATGTGTTAAGTACCATATTATGTTAGGAATATAGAATTCTATAAGATAAAATCCTTCTTCTTAAAGAACTGTCTAAAGGATTAAACAGCCATTTATATACATAATTGTATTGCAATGTTTTAGGTTCATTGTACATGTATGATATGATATATTTGGGGAGTTCAAAATTGATTACCCTTGCCTAAAAGTGAGGAGGAATCTTGCCAGGAGAAAGAATACTTGACTAGGAGTTCATCAATCAAAGAAGGTTGGGGCAGAGTGTGGGTAAAGAAAAGAGAGAGCCCTAAATTCAACCTTGTGGAAGTGAGCCCATAGCTCCCATAATTCCTAATTCCCTCTCATCTCAGAGGCCCATGATTCCTGTGCCCTGTGGGCAGAAGAGAAGACAAAACATTCTTCACTTAGCTGCCCCCTTCTACCTGCCACCAGAAGATGGAGGGGATGGTTCTCACTCTTTCAGGAAATCCTGTTGATAATGACCAGGGTTCTTGGCCTTCCCCAATCAATAGAAATTGAGGCCAGACAAGACATTCAGGCAAGGCTTTATTGGGGCTCCTGTGCCAGCTGCAGGAGGGATGGGAAATAACACAATCCCTTGCTTGCTCCCCAAGCAAGGGAGCCCAAGTAGTTCCTTATATGGGGTGAAGTTGGAGATGTGCCCAGGGATCAGGCTGGAGGTGTGGCTTAGGTGGTTTGCCCACCCCTCTGTTGGTGGTGCATCCAGGGGGGCATCACAGTACCCTGCTTTTGCTGCTGACACCCAGTTTTTTGCTCTTGTTGTTGCTCAGTTGCTCAGTCATGTCTGACTCTTTTCAATCCCTTGGACTGCATCATGCCAGACTTCCTTGACCTTCACTACCTCCTGGAGGTTTGTCAATTCATGTCTATAGAGACGATGATGCCATCAATCATCTCATCCTCTGTCACATGCTTTTCCTGCTACCTTCAATCCTTCCCAGCATCAGGGTCTTTTCTAATGAGTCAGCTTTCTGAATTAGGTGGCCAAATTATTAGAACTTTAGCTTCAGCATCAGTCTTTCCAATTAATATTCAGGTTTGATTTCCTTTAAGATTGAGTGGTTTGATCTCCTTGCTGTCCAAGGAACACTCAAGAGTCTTCTCCAGCACCATTCAAAAACATCGATTCTTCAGCACTCAGCCTTCTTTATGGTCCAGCTCTTGTATCCGTACACGACTATTGGGAAAAATCATAGCTTTGACTATACGGACCTTGGTCAGCAAAGTGATATCTCTGCTTTTTAATACACTGTCTAGTTTTGTCATAGGTTTTCTTCCAAGGAGCAAGTGTCTATTAATTTCATGGCTACACTCACCATCTGCAGTGATCTTGGAGCCCAAGAAAATAAAGTCTGTCACTGCTTCCATTGTTTCCCCATCTATTTGCCATGAAGTGATGGAACTGGATGCCACAATCTTAGTTTTTGGAATGATGAATTTTAAACCAGCTTTTTCACCCTCCTCTTTCACCTTCATCAAGAGGCTCCTTAGCTCCTCTTTACTTTTTTGCCATACAGGTGGTGTCATCTGCATATCTGAGGTTATTTATATTTCTCTGGCAATCTTAATTTGGTAGTTGGGTTTTTTCCATCTTTGTGTTATCTTTTGGTCCAGAATTTGCCCCAACTTTGCAGGTATGCAGTTTTTTAGTCCCATATGGTTTCTTTGTATTTTGCAGCTTGGGAAGAGGTGTGTCCAGATGCAGGCACTGCAGGACTGCAGCGCAGGATTCCAGGTCCCAGGCCTGTCTCACTGTGAGGTGAGAGAATTGGACCCTTGAGTACCTCCAGAGTGTGGCCTCCTGAATTAGATTCCAGTCTGGAAGCTCAGTCACTGTCTAGTGTCTCCAGTCATCCTCAGCTGCCACAGGCATAAACCACCAGAATGTGACGAGAGATTCACTCCAAACACTAAAAAAGCACATTTGTTTGTATGGAGTAAACACTGTTTACCACTTCACTTCAACGTGGAAATTTCCCAGCTTCTTTCTAAGGGACCCATAAGACTTTTTCTCAGTTTATGTAGTACCTTTCCTCCAAATAGCTTGATAAATTTTTAATCAAAATTGCATTTTTGGAACTGAAAACTACTTGATTTCTACCAGACTGTCACATTTGAAAGGAATTTTATGAAACCTAAATGGGATTTTTTTTTAATGCCTATATTTCTTTCTTCTTCAAGTGGGTTTCTGACCAAGGTTTTCAGATTTCTCTCCTTTTTTAAAAAAAAAAGACCTTTTATATACTATGTAAAATCCAGAAATGTGACATTCACTAAGTGACATTCTATTTTAATTCACTTTGACAAAATAATGAACTCTATTTGTAGGAGCAATAGGAGCCTCATCTGCCAAGGAGATGTCTCTGGAGTTCAGCTATAACAAACAAACAAAAAAAACCTATTTCCTTTTTTTTCCCCAATAGGATGGCAAGTTTGAAATTCATAGAGAAACCTTTTTGGAAATGATGGAAAATGAATTGCTAGGAAGCCCCCCTCTGTAATCGCATGTCCTGCCACCATCGGTCCCCAGTCCCTGTTTGGGTTCTGATTTGGGCCAGTGCACACCATTGTCCTGCAGATCTGGACTGCTCAGCCCTATGGGCCACACCCAGTGCCTGGGGATAGCAAAGCCTCTTGACCACAGGATAACCTCAGCATCTGGGTCTCTTTCCTCCTGTGATACACAGGGAACTCTCGCAGATTGGAATCCACAGGGGGCTGAGATTAGCAACCCAAGGCAGAACCCCTAGACACATATCCAGCTCATAATCGAAATCAGGGCTCCCAGGGGAGAAGAAACACAAACAACTTTACAGCCTCTCTGTTTTGAACTGGATGTTTAAAGACATCTCTTCTGTCATTTTAAACAATAAGAAGCTGAAGTGAGGGGAGGGGGAGGCTAGCTTTGAAGTTGAGCCTGGGAGACTTGTGTTACCAGGGAAGGCTGCTCAGATGTCCTGGACAAATGAGGTTGGGGACTTTAGTCGTAACAGTCTAGCCCCTGGACTCCTGCAAAAGAGAGGCACAAAGGCTGTCCAACCCCTCGGGGAGGCAGCAGGGACTCACTTCCAGACTAGAACTGATGGCAAGTGCTCTGGAGGCTGGCAATAACAAGAAGAGATGCATTTTATATTTTATTTGAAAAAATATGTTTAAAACAATAAAATAAAATCATACACAAAAAATTTAAAAGTATAAACTTTTCAAATTATTAAATTTGGAAATGAAGCTCCTTTTCTCTATCCTAACACCAATCAATCCCCACTGTGCCATGATAACATTGTCTATCCTTCTGTCTACAGAAAAAAGATATAAGTATCTTTAAATTTTATTTACAAACTAGAACATGTCATATATATTAGTCCACATGACAAGTTTTTCCTTACCAACATAAATTTTCATGTCAATATATGGAAAATTAAAGTTGTTTTTCTATCATCATTATTATTACAGTCATGTGCTTTCTGATCCTATTCTTAGGGAGTATGTTTTAAGTTCTCTGAGAAATGGTTGTAAAACAGAAGGGGGTGTGGAGTCTATGGTGTCAAGGACCATGTCATTATTAACCAGACCTCTAATTACCACTTCAGGCTCTCCTGGTTTTGGCCAAACAAGATTAAAACATCATGGGAGTATTATTGTTTGATATTCCATTTGTTTTAGAGTCCAGTTAAAGACACCATAGCAGGTATTCTTTTAAAATAAGGACACCAATATGAAAGCAACCTAAGTGTCCATCAGCAGATGACTAGATAAAGAAGTGGTGTGAATATACATGATGGAATACTACTCAGCCATAACAAAGAACAAAATTTTGCCATTTGAAACAACATGGTTGGAGTTGGAGGACATTATACTCACTGAAATGTCAAACAGAGAAAGACAAATACTATATTCCACATGACTTACATGTGGAATCTAAAAAAAAAGAACCTAATGAATATAACAAAAAAGAAACAGACTCACCAATATAGAGAACAAACTAGTGGTTACCAGTGGGAAGAGGGAGAGGAGGAGGTGAAAGATAGGAGTGGGGATTGAGACACAAACTATTATATATAATAGAAGCTACAAGGATATATTGTACAGCACAGGGGATATAGCCAATATTTTGCAGTAACAGAAAGTGAAGTATAGCCTTTAAAAAATTGTGAATCATTATGTTATATACCTGAAACTAAAATAATATTGTTATTATTTATTAAATCAACTATACCTCAAATTAAAAAAAAAGAAATAAAAAAAGAATACCAGTATCCTAGGTACCCTGATGGCTTTCTGAAGGTCCTTTCATATGTCTGGGGATGAGAGAAGTAGTAAGACTGGCTTGTTAGCTTCCTGAATGGAGCTGTTTTATTTTTTTTCCTTAAACACAATCTATTACGGTCATTTTTCAGCAAGTCAAATTAATATAAATCATATTTCAAATCACTAAAATATAATTCTATCCTTGAGTGTTTAAAGGATTTTTAAATTTTTTATTATGAAATATTTTAATCATACATAATAATGCATGGCAAATGATAATGTAAATACTCCTGAACCTAGTACTCAACTTAAGAAATAAAATATTGGGTTCCCTGGTGCTTCAGTGGTAAAGAATCCACCTGCCAATGCAAACATGGGTTTAATCTCTGGCCCAGGAAGATCCCACGTGCCAAGGGGCAAGTAGGCTCATGTGCCACAACTACTGAGCCTGTGCTCTAGAGCCTGCAAGCAGCAACCACTGAGCCCACAAATACAACTACTGAAGCCCACTGGTTCTGAGCAAGTACTCTGCAAAAACAGAAGCCACCACAATGAGAAGCCTGTTCACTGCAACTAGAGAGTAGCCCCTCCTCGATGCAACTAAATCGTGTGCAAAGCAACAAAGTCCCAGCACAGACAAAAATAAATAGATAAACAAAATTATTTTTATTAAAAAATAAAATAATACTTGTACCATTAAAGCTTCTTTCCCCAGTTGCATTTTCCTGCATCCCACACACTTCCTATATCCAGGGATAACTATTATGTTAAGTATTGTAATTATCATTCCTTGGATTTTTTAGAACCATCATTTCTCCTCTGGACATTAAAATTACTGTGGAGATTTTTCAAAACTACTGTGTTGTTTGATTCTGTTTTGGACTTCTCCTTTCCCCTTTTGGAAACCATAGAGAGAGACAAGGAGAACTGAGAGGAGGGGTTGAGAACAGAAAAACACAAGCACTGTTTCAAATAAAATGAGAAAACCCACAAAACCCCCTGTTACATTTAAATAATCCCCAAAACAGGTGTGACCAGCCGAGTTCTGTGAGAATCCTCATAAGACACAGTGATGGGAGAATCCAGAAGGAACAAGAACTGAGTGTGCTGACCTCAGATCTTCAATAAAAATTCCATTCCCAGAAGGAGAGGATAACTACCCTAGAGGGAACTTCTGTGAGTGAGGCTAAGAAGGACCAGAGATTGTGTCCAAGAGGATCCAGGAATGGCACAGCTCAGAAGGCATGAAAAATACACTTCTGATGGCAGGGGCCAGTAAAGAAATAGAGAAAAACAAAGATGGCTCTAGAAGCCCATCCAAGCAGTTTAGGAGCAGAGTGGGTATGGCTACATGGGGGTGCCATGTTTAAAGGAAATGGCCCAGCACCTTAGTAATACAACAGGAAGCCCTTGAGTTGCAAAGTCTGGAGATTTTCCATGTGTTCTCTCATCTCATCTCACAACCACCTCCAATAGATGAACAAAGGAACTGCCTCGGCTAGTTGGTCCAGAAATTCATCTAATACAATGAGCTAACAAATATTGAATAGGCACAGGACCCACCCAAACACTCATAAAGATAATATACTTTCAAAGCCTAGAAAAACTTTCCTGCAGATGAAGAAAACTCACTATCTAAATATTATGACCAAATGTTCCACCATAACTGTTTTAAAACTTGATACTGGCAGTGATTTTTAAAAAATCAGAAATACAAGAATTCAGGAAAGAAGTGAGATGAGAAGTAGAAGAATTAGAAAATTAAATAGGAAGACCCTCCCTCCAAAAAGTAAACTTTTCAGAAAAGAAGAAATTAGAAGGAAGACAAGAAAGGAAAGACTGCAGATAACACAGAAGATAGATGCCTGCAAATGACAAAGAAGATACACCAAAAATCCAACGCATGCATAAGTCATGTCTCCAAAGAGGAAAACCAAACTATGGGACAATAAAAACCAACAACAAATAATTAAAATGAGATTTAAGAACATTTTCCTAAAGTAAATTTACATATTGAAAAGACAAATCATGTGCTAGGAAAAACCGGCTCCAAGTGATCATAACGGAGATGTATCCTAATGCAATTATTAGATTTTAAAGATAAAGGATTCTTTCAGCAGCCAAGCACAATGATTAAATCACTTGTAAAGGAAATAAACCAAACTGCCTCAAACTTCTTAACAACATTGTATTGAACACAATATAGTGAAACCATTCTTTTTTTTATTGGAGGATAATAGCTTTTCAATGCTGTGAAAAGTTTCTGCTGCACAGCAAAAGTGAATCAGCTGTAAGTATACATATATCCTCTCCCTCTGGAACCTTCCTCCTATCAAATCCCATCCTGCTCCTCCAGGTCATCACAGAGCTCCAAGCTGAACTCCCTGTGTTATACAGCAGCTGCCCAACTAGGCATCTGTTTTATACATGGTAGTATATATATATGTCAGCGCTACTCTCTCAAAGCATTATAAGATAATGAAGGAAAAGAATTTAAAAACAAAGGTCTTATATCTAGACAAACTTTCAAGCCTAATGATTTAAACATGAAAGAACTCTGGGAATATTGTTCTCAGAAGCCTTTCTTGAGGAAAATAATAGCATGTGATATTAAATTTTGTGTCAACTTGACTGGGCCACAGGCTGCCCATATATATAATCAAACATTATTCTAGGGGTGTCTGTGACAGGTTTTAGGATGAGATTAACATCTGAATCAGCAAACTGAGTAAAGCAGGTAGCCCTCCCCAAAGTGGGTGGGTCACACCCAGTCAGTTGAAGACCTGAAAAGAACAGGAAGGCTGCCCTTCCCTCAAGTAAAAGGGAATTTCTCCTGCCTGACTACAGAGCTGTAACACTGGTCTTTTCCTGCCTTTGGACTTGGACTTGAACTGAAACATCGTCTCTTCTTGGGTCTCAAGACTGCTGGCTTTTGAACTGGATCAGCTCTACTGGGTGTCCAGCTTGAAACCAACATATCCAGGGATTTTTCAGCCACCACAATTGTGTGAGTCAATTCCTTATAATAAATCTCTTTCTGTATATGTATACACACACACACACACACACACCCTGTTCATTCTGCTTTTCTGGAGAACACTGACTCTAGAGTAGAGAATGAACTCTAGTCAAACAAGAGATGATTGGGAGAAACCAGGCAAAAAGAATATCACTAAGCATTAAATACATTTAACCTGGCTTCCCAGGTAGCACTAGTGGTAAAGAACCCACCTGTCAGTGATGGAGACGAGGGTTCAATCCCTGGGTTGGAAGATCCCCTGGAGGAGGGCATGGCAACCCACTCCAATATTCTTGCCTAGAGAATCCCCATAAACAGAGGACCCTGACTGGCTACAGTTGATGGGGTCGCAGAGTCAGACACAACTGAAGCAACTTACCACACATACTCATGCAGACTCAAATACAAACAAGAGTGGAAATAAAGGCAACATCATAGAACATAAATAATAAACACTCCAACAATTTAAAACTGAGAGGAGAAAAGTGGAATGTGGTAGAATGGAAAATAAGTGAATTTATTCCTTCATTCCTAATAGCCAGGAGTGAGTAGTTAACATTCAGAACAAACAGAAAAGGGCAGTTCCAAAGTTTGGCAACTGAAGATTAGACTTTGGAAGCTTTAGGATGAACAAAGCTGTAGAATAAAAAACTAGATGAGTTTTATTGTCAATTCTGTTATCTAAATTTAAGTAATTATATTAATTGAACCATGGAGATGTTGATAACTACCTGAAATGATTATTCTTGCTGGATAGTTGCAAAAGGCAGACCTAGGCCAACTCTGCCACCCTAGCTATTTGTGTTAAGGCATCCTGCCTCCTCTCATTAAAACCCAGCATGCGAGACAGCAAAAGGAACGCAGATGTATAGAGCAGACTCGTGGACTCTGTGGATGAGGGCAGGGGTGAGATGATGTGGGAGAGTGGCATTGAAGCATGTTGATTATCATGTGTGTAGTCAATTGCCAGCCCAGGATTGATGCTCGGGGCTGGTGCACTGAGATTTCCTGGGGGGAGGGAATTGGGAGGGAGGCGGGAGGGGGGTTCTGGAGGGGGAGCATATGTAAACCCATGGCGATGTCATGTCATTGTATGGCAAAACTAATAAAAAAAAATTTTTTTTTTAAAAAAGCCAAGATTTGGCTGCTTTCCAACTGTGCTAAATTTTGGGTAGATGGGACTTCCCTGGTGGTCCAGTGGTTAAAACTCCACACTTCCAATGTAGGGGGTATGGGTTTTATCCCTGGTTGGGAAACTAAGATCCCATATGCTTCACAGAGCAGACAATAAATAAATTAAACAAAAAGATTTTGTGTAGAAGGTGATTCTCAGAATGCAAGGCTCCACCTTTCTCTGTAAGTTCCCTAGTCGGGAGGGTTTGATCCATCTGCTAGAACATCCTAAGACTTGTTCTTATTTCTTCCAGCCAGTTCCTGCCTCATGGCTATATATATGTTTATATCTTTCTCTCACACTATACACATTTAAAATTATTTTTATTTAAAGATTCTTCTTTAATGTTATTATCCTTGTGATTTCTGTTTTTACCTTTTATAGTTTTTAGTTCTTAATCCTTAAATTCCATCTACTGGTGCTTTTTTTTTTACTTTTTAACTAATGTTTTTGCTCTTTTATCTTAATCGTTCATCTCATTTGTTTTTATATTTTAACCTTCTATTTTGTTGTCTTATAGCCTTTTACATTTTCTTTTAAATCTCAACCACTTTATTGATCACTATTTTTAAGTTTCTAACTGACTTTATTGTGATTTATATTCTTTTAAAAATGCGTATTGCTTTTTTTATTGCTTTTAATCTCCTTCTAACCTTCACACTCTCATGATTGATATCATCTTACTCATTTTTCCCTTTTCTTATATGTATGTTATAATCATCATTTCTTTTTACAATGGTTAGTCAGAACTCATTGCTATAGCTGTGGTAGCAAAAGCAAAGCTCATCTGTAAGAAGAGGCTGCGACCCTTCTTCCTTGTATTTGACCTAAAAGTTACACCCTGTCCCTAAGAAGCTCTCTTGCTTATTCAATAGTCTCCAATCCACCCCATCCACTGAAAACCCAGAAGACTCATGATAGCTCTCCCCAGAACACTAATCCTCTTCATACAACATGACACATTTGATGGAGGGAATTGTGTGTCAGCCTGCCCTCCCGTGCCCTCCAAAACTGTAAGACAGACTTACTGCTTTTAAATCCTTCATCCCCAAGTCAATGAGACCCTGCTAGGACCAGTTTCTATCTTGTTGGTGTTGTTGCTTAGTTCCTAAGTCTTATCCAATTCTTTTGTGACCCCATGGACTGTAGCCCACCATGCTCCTCTGTCCAGTCGATTTCCCAGGCAAGAGTACTGGAGTGGGTTGTCATTTCCTTCTCCAGGGGATCTTCCTGACCCAGAGACCAAACACGTCTCCTGCTTTGCAAGCGTATTCTTCATCACTGAGCCCCAGTTTCTATCTAGTCATCTACTAAACTTTGCTTCCTCTGCCTCAAGGGAGATGTTTTTTCTCGGACTCCCTCCCAGGTAGAATGCTGATTACTTAGATACACATCTCTTGGTGTTGTATCCAAGGAAATAGGGTGCTTACTCACTTAGTATGTGGTCAAACAATAACCCCAAGGAAGAGAGAAAACTCACTGGCAACTCCTGATCTTATGCTAAGCTCCCATAGGTGTAACTGATCCGTGCCATGATAATCAGCAATGGGAACAGTCTAGAAAATAATTACAGGATGTGTGCATTTGATGATTGAGAGGCCAGAAGCTTAATTTCCACAGCAACACAAAGCAAGTTCAATTATTCAAGTCTTGTAGAGCCCAGGCCACTTGCTGACTCAGGCCTGGTAATGAGCTCACATTTTATATAGTTGATTAAAACAAAGGCCTCAAGCTAAATAAAACACCTGAATAAAATCTTCTGTGCCCAGAACTACTCAGGGATGTTCTCAGTGATCTGCTTATAGATTTAAGCCTGTTATAAATACTCTGGGCATGATATTTTACACATAGTAATTTATCAATAAATATTTGCCTGCATCATTAAATGACTCCAAAAGTGGTATCTTCCATTTTGTAGAGCATTTCCTATACACCCACAATTATTTGATATTTCATCTAAATGCATGACAGTTGACTTTTTGTCTTCTGATCCAAAGTTAAACTTGAATTTCTCAGTCCAGTGTTCAGTTCTAGAATAGATTATCTTTTAGGCGTGGTTATTCTACTACTGGGGAGAAGGCAATGGCACCCACTCCAGTACTCTTGCCTGGAAAATCCCATGGGCAGAGACGCCTGGTAGGCTGCAGTCCATGGGGCCACTAAGAGTTGGACACGAATGAGCAACTTCACTTTCACTTTTCACTTTCATGCATTGGAGAAGGAAATGGCAACCCACTCCAGTGTTCTTGCCTGGAGAATCCCAGAGATGGGGGAGCCTGGTGGACTGCTGTCTATGGGGTCGGACACGACTGAAGCGACTTAGCTGCAGCAGCAGCATTCTACTACTGACTATTGTACTATTTCTTATGGAGAAAAATTCTGCTAAGAATGATATAAGATGGTTTGTACTATTTGACAGTTCTTTGACCTTTGTGGATAAGTGTTAGGTGGCCTCAATGTGGGCTTCCCAAGTGGCTCCAGTGGTAAAGAACACATCTGCCCATGCAGAAGACATATGAGACACAAGTTCAATCCTTAGGTCAGGAAGATCTCCTGGAGGAGGTCATGGCAACCCACTGCTGTATCCTTGCCTGGAGAATCCCATGGACAGAGGAGCCTGACAGGCTAAAGTCCATAGGGTCACACAGAGTCAAACAGGACTGAAGCGACAGCACACACACGTATGGCCTCAGTGTGGATGCTGCTTGCATTCATCTAGCACAGGGTCTATAAGCTTTTAGAAGGCCAGAAAGCTAATAACTTAGGCTGTGAGGCCATACAACCTGTGTTTCAACTACTCAACTCTGCCACTATAGAATGAAAGCATAGACAATATATAACAAGCAGGGTGGTGCTCCAATAAACTCCTACTTATGAACACTGAAATTTGATTTTATGTAACTTTTGTGGGTCACAAAATACTATTCCTCTGATTATTTTCAACCAGTTTAAAATATGAAAGAATATTCTTAGCTTGTCAATCAGTTAATTCAGTCCCTCAGTCGTGTCTGACTCTTTGCAACCCCAAGGACTGCAACACGCCAGGCTTCCCTGTCCATCACCAACTCCCGGAGCCTACTCAAACTCATGTTCATCGCATCAGTGATGTCATCCAACTATCTCATCCTCTGTCATCTCCTTCTCTTCCCACCTTCAATCTTTCCCAGCATCAGGGTCTTTTCAAATGAGTCGGTTCTTCGCATCAGGTGGCCAAAGTATTGGAGCTTCAGCACAAGGATCAGTCCTTCCAAAGAATATTCAGAATTGATTTCCTTTAGGATGGACTAGTTGAATCTCCCTGCAGTCCAAGTGACTCTCAAGAGTCTTCTCCAACACCATAGTTCAAAAGCATCAATTCTTCAGTGCTCAACTTTCTTTATACTCCAACTCTCACTTCCATACATGACCACTGGAAAAACCATAGCTTTGACTAGACAGACCTTTGTTGGCAAAGTAATGTCTGTGCTTTTTAGTATGCTGTCTAGATTGGTCATAACTTTACTTCCAAGGAGTAAGTGTCTTTTAATTTCATGGCTACAGTCATCATCTGCAGTGATTTTGGAGCACAAGAAAGTAAAGTCTGTCACTGTTTCCATTGTTTCCCCATCCATTTGCTATGAAGTGATGGGACTGGATGCCATGATCTTAGTTTTCTGAATGTTGAGTTTTAAGCCAACTTTTTCACTCTCCTCTTTTACTTTCATCAAGAGGCTCTTTAGTTCTTCTTCACTTTCTGCCATAAGGGTGGTGTCATCTACATATCTGAGATTATTGATATTTCTCCTGGCAATCTTGGTTCCAGCTTGTATTTCATCCAGCCCTGCATTTCACATGGTGTACTCTGCATATAAGTTAAATAAGCAGGGTGACAATATACAGCCTTGATGTACTCCTTTCCCAAATTAGAACCAGTCTGTTGTTCCATGTCCAGCTCTGACTGTTGCTTCTTGACCTGCATACAGATTTCTCAGGAGGCAGATCAGGTGGTCTGGTATTCCCATCTCTTTAAGAATTTTCCACAGTTTGTTGTGATCCACACAGTCAAAGGCTTTGGCATAGTCAAAAAATAAAGCAGAAATAGATGTTTTTCTGGAACTCTCTTGCTTTTTCTATAATCCAGTGCAAGTTGGCAATTTGACTTCTGGTTCCTCTGCCTTTTCTAAAGAGTAAACATCGACATTTTAGGGATCAGTGTACTAAAATGGACTGGAATGGGTGAATTTAACTCAGATGACCATTATATCTACTACTGTGGGCAAGAATCCCTTAGAAGAAATGAAGTAGCCATCATAGTCAGCAAAAGAGTCTGAAATGCAGTACTTGGATGCAATCTCAAAAACAATAGAATGATCTCTGTTTGTTTCCAAGGCAAACAACTCAATATCACAGTAATTCAAGTCTATGCCCTGACCAGTAATGCTGAAGAAGCTGAAGTTGAACAGTTCTATGAAGACCTACAAGACCTTCTAGAACTAACACCCAAAAAAGATATCCTCTTCCTTATAGGGGACTGGCATGCAAAAGTAGGAAGTTAAGAGATACCTGGAGTAACAGGCAAATTTGGCCTTGGATTACAAAACAAAGCAGGTCAAAGGCTAACAGGGTTTTGCAAAGAGAATGCCCTGGTCACAGCAAAAACCCTCTTCCAGCAACATGAGAGGATTCTACTCATGGACATCATCAGATGGTCAATACTGAAATCAGATTGATTATCTTCTTTGCAGCCAAAGATGGAGAAGCTCTATACAGTCAGCAAAAACAAGACTGGGAGCTGACTGTGGCTCAGATCATGAACTCCTTATTGCCAAATTCAGGCTTAAATTGAAGAAAGCAGGGAAAACCACTAGACCATTCAGGTATTACATAAATCAAATCCCTTACAATTATGCAGTGGAAGTGGCAAATAGATTCAAGGGATTAGAAATGATAGACAGAGTGCCTGAAGAACTATGGATGGAGGTTCATGATATTATACAGTGAAGGCAGTGAAGGCAGTGATCAAGACCAAGAAAAAGAAATGCAAAAAGGCAAAATGGTTTTCTGAGGAGGCCTTCCAAATAGCTGTGTAAAGAAGAGAAGCAAAAGGCAAAGGAGAAGAGGAAAGATATACCCATTTGAATACAGAGTTCCAAAATAGCAAGGAGAGGTAAGAAAGCCTTCCTCAGAGATCAAGACAAAGAAATAGAGGAAAACAATAGAATGGGAAAGACTAAAGATCTCTTCAATAAAATCAGAGATACCAAGGGAACATTTCATGCAAAGATGGGCACAATAAAGGACAGAAATGGTATGGACCTAATAGAAGAAGAAGATATTAAGAAGAGGTGGCAAGAATACACAGAGCTCAGTTCAGTAGAGCTCAGTTCAGTCGTTCAGTCATGTCCGAGTCTTTTCAACCCCATGGACTGCAACATACCAGGCCTCCCTGTCCATCACCAACTCCTGGAGTTTACCCAAACTCATCTCCATGGAGTCAGTGATGCCATCCAACCATCTTATCCTCTGTCATCCCACAAAAGAACTATACAAAAAAGATCTTTATGACCCAGATAACCACAATGATGTGATCACTCACCTAGAGCCAGCCATCTTGGAATGCAAAGTCAAGAGGGCCTTAGGAAGCATCACTGCAAACAAAGCTAGTGGAGGTAATGGAATTCCAGTTGGGCTATTTCAAATCCTAAAAGATGATGCTGTGAAAGTGCTGCACTCAATATGCCAGCAAATTTGGAAAACTCAGCAGTGGCCACAGGACTGGAAAATGTCGAGTTTCATTCCAGTTCCAAAGAAAGGCAATGCCAAAGAATGCTCAAACTACCGCACAATTGCTCTCATCTCACATGCTAGCAAAGTAATGCTCAAAATTCTCCAAGCCAGGCTTCAACAGTACGTGAACTGTGAACTTCTTAGCTTGTAGGCTGCACAAGAACAGGCTACAGACTAGATTTGGCCCATGGCTGTGGTTAGCCAAAGCCTGATTTTGTTGTTGTTATTTTAGGTGATAAGTTGTGTCCGACTCTTTGTGACCCCATGGACTCTAGCCCACCATGCTCCTCTGTCCATGGGATTTCCCAGGCAAGAATACTAGAGTGAGTTGCCATTTCATTCTCCAGGGGAACTTCCTGATTCAGGGATTGAACCCATATCACCTGCATTAGCAAGTGGATTCTTTACCACTGAGCCACCAGGGAAGCCCCAAAGCCTGATTTAGGAACTACCTAATAAAAATATCCTTTTGATGAATCAGATGGCATTTCCCAAAGGGATAAAACAGGTATTTATTCTGGCTTGCCTTCTGTTTAATCAACACCTCAAAGTCTTGCTATTTCTCTTAAGTGAATAGGATATCAGGATATAACCCCTAGTTATAAAAAATTGAAAGGGTGTATATTTCTTTATTCCTAGATATCATAGTCCAATGTCATGAGCCAAGACTGACCTTGATAGATGACTTATCTACTATCTAATTAATGTTGTAAAGAAGGACTAGAGATCAAATGCTTCTGAAAACAAAGTCATCATTTTTGGTAGACACCCTCCAGCATTAAACTGACTTATGGTCAATAACCCTAAAGAAGAAGTTAACTAATTCAGTCACATAGCCATATATTTTGCAAACAATTTAGCTTAGAGACAGCACCAGGAAACTATATTTCTCAAGGTTAAATGTTCCATGGGTGTTTACAGAGATGTTTTATGAACAATATGGGTATTTGGTTCACTTGCTTTAAATTTTTTTTGAGCAGAAATTATTGCTGTTTGTACTCAGATAGAGAACTTTGGGGGTTTTGCTGCCCTTTTGAGATACACTAGAGTGTATCTCAGATGCTTTCTAAGGAGCATCTTGGCCCCTCTTCAGCCTTCCTCTGCTTTCTATTCACACACGTGTCTTTGCCAGGTTCCTGGCTATTTCCTTCCTAAGGGGACACCAATCCTCATCCTGCTAACCAACTATTAAGGCAGATTTGCCCCATGCTTCAGTCAGCAACACAGCAGGCTCTACACCTGTTGGGTACCCATAAATGGGTCTATCTGGAAGCCTGCTTGGGCAGCTGGGAGACCCCGGTATGATAGAGAATCATTGAAAAGATATCCCGTGAAAGCTTCTCCTTCAACTGAAACTTTCTGGGACTCAGAGTCACCACTGATCTGATGAAAATTATAGTCCCTCTCCTTGGGGGGTGGGGGGAAGTTGCGTTAAATTTCAGGAGTCTTGGTATAAACATTTGTTTAAGTACTCTAAAGCTCACTCCAGGATGAAGCCACGCAACTGAGACACGTTGCTGTACCAGGTGAAAGCGCTTTACCAGATGTGCTATTATCCATCAGCTCACATTTAGAGCCACATCTGTACTTGCTGTGGGGACACTGTTGAGCACACATACCCTGCAAATGAGGCTCTTTGGGAGGGATTTCTCTCTGTAGCCTCAATACTATTTCTATACTTCTCTTAAGGAATTGTTTTTGTTTGGCTTATTATGTAGTTTTATTTCTACATTTTGTGAATAATGTTACTCAGTGGCTCTTGACCCTGGCCACACTTTAGAATCACAAGGGAGCTTTTCCAACACCAAGATCCCAGACCAGAGTAACTGAATCATGGTCTCCAGGGTGGGGCCTGGGAGTATATTTTGGAAGCTCCCATGTCCCTTTTATGCAAATCAGGGTTGAGACTACCTGATCTTGATGATTTATCCTCCTTGGCATCAGTGGCTGCTAGCAGAAAATGGATAGGGTCCTATGACTGCCATTGGTATCCTCTCCTCTCTCCTGACATCATACTAGCCTTCATTACGAGGACAGGGTTTAAAAGTCATTTGTTGACACATTTTAAATATGACTTTCTTGTTGCAATATTTCTTATTTTAGCCTGAAACCAGACAATCTACTTGAGCTAGCTTAAGGCACAAAGAAGAGGAGAAGGGCATTGTAATGGTACAAGGTCATCTCACGGCCCTGCCAGGGAGAGAGTGCAGTTGGTCCACAGGAGAGACAAGAAATAGAACTGAAAGAAATATAAGAGACCAAGGCATCCCCGTCTCTCTCCTTTCTCTTCTTCAAATACCCCCTTTCTACTTTCTTCTATGCATCTATTTCCTTCTGTCTGTCACTGTAGACTTCCTTTCTTCTCTTCTTGTGAAAATGGGTCAGTACAACTATCCATTCAGCCAATCAGTGGACAGTGACTTCTGTCTCTAAGTATCAGTTTCAAATCTCAGGAGAAAGACTGCAAGTGGCCCAAGTTGGGCCAGTCACCTCCACCTGATCTATTCACCTGGGCTCATGGGGGAGGCCTAATGAAATGCAAACACGCCTTCCAGACCCACCACTAAAACTGAGAGGGGCAGCTTATAAGAGAAGGGTCAGGGTGAGGCGAATACCCTAAAGGTAACTCCAACAGTAGTATTCATGTAAGCTACTTAGAGCCTTTCTGGGAAAAGGAAATGTGTAAACAAACAAATGGATGGGGACAGGCAACCGGAATTACATCTGGATCTGAGCCTTTAGCCTTAGGATCCTTATAACAAAGGGAAACTATACAAAGGGCAAATGGGACCAGCATATGCTGAGGAGGCAGAAACAAAGAACATTACAGCAACTCCTGGAATACCCTGGAGTAAGAAATGACAACCTACTCCAATATTATTGCCTGGGAAATTCCTTGGACAGAGGAGTCTGGCAGGCTACAGTCACTGGGGTGGCGAAGAGTTGGACACTACTGAGCACACACACACGCACACACAAACACACACACACACACACACACACACACACACACACACTCAGAATACCCTGTCCCCTGCAAAAGTCCCCAGTGAAGCCATTTCTAAATCTCACCCAGATAAGGTGCCTGTATGTGAAATCCATGTCAGACACGATTCTGGAAAACCTTAGTCATTGCCCTTTCATGGGTCTTGGCCTCATTTGCCAGAACTGCTTGAGAAAAATGTTGAAAGTGGAGAACAATAATTCCTTGTTAACAGACATTACTGTTCACCAGGTTTCAGTTCACATGTCTGATGATGCTCTGCGTTGCTGCACAAATTTTGACAAATTTCGGAGCCACTATAGCAGAGTCGGGACTGGACAGGGCCTCATTTGTCAGGCTACCATCAAGCAAGGCCAAACGAAGGAGGCAGTAGCAGCTGTAGCAGATGTCCCTGAGGAAATCATGTCTATTATGTAGCAATAATAAAAATAACTGTCTTTTTACAGAAACAGACTCACAGACTTAGAGACTGAACTTTTGGTTGCCAGGAGGGAAGGATGAGGGGAAGAGTCAGTTAGAAAGTTTGGGATCAACATGTACACACTGCTATACTTAAAATGGAAAACCAACAAGGATCTATTGCATAGCATGTGGAACTCAGCTCAATGTTGTATGGCAGCCTGGGTGGGAGGGGAGTATGGGAAGAATGGATACATGTGTATGTAGGGCTGAGTCCCTTTGCCGTCCACCTGAAACTATCACATTGTTAATCAGCTATACTCCAGTATAAAAATTAAGTTAAAAATATAAAATAAATTGGAAGAAGAAAAAAATAGAAGTCTTTTTAAACTAGTTACTATGTGCCAGGACCTGTGCTAAATTATTTTCATTAATCCCAGGCATAACGATAAAATGAGATTAAAATCTCATTTATACTTTTTGTTGAAGCAAAATATGCTTTGAGCTCAATGAATTTTCACACACTAAACATACACATGTAACCAGCACTGACATCAGGAAACAAAACATGACCAGTACCCCCTAGTCCCTCTTTGTGGTCCCTTCCAGTTACTGCACCTACCTAAGGGGAAACATTGTTCCAGTGTCTAATGGTAAAGATTTGTTTTGTTGGTTTCTGTGCTCTATACAAATGGAATAATAAATGGATATTTACTGGAATCTAGTTTTATTCACTCAATATTATGTTTTCTGAATTTCATACATATTGTTGCATGGAATTAGACCATGTATTTTAACATCTGTATAGACATCCATTATATGAATATCTCAATTTATTTATTCTGGTGGACATTTGGGTAATATCCATAATGCTGCTATGATCATTGTAGTACATATTGTTTGATGAATGCATGAATGCCTTTCTATTTGGTGTATAACTGGGTCATGAGGTATGCATATGTTCAGCTTTATTAGACACTGACAAACAGTTGATCAAAATAATTGCATCGATTTACACTCCTGTCAGCAGTGTAGGAGAATTCCTTTTGCTCCATACCCTCACCCACCTTGATTTGAAACCTTTCATCTTTATCACTTTAGCCATTTTTGTGGGTGTGTGGTGGTACAATTGAGGCATTTCCTTGATAATTAATGACATTTAGTACCTATTTATGTGGTTGATTTAGGGCTGTTTTTTGTTTTTCTGTTTGTTTGCCGCCCTTCAGATGTTCTCTTGGTGAAGTGTCTATTAAAGCCTTTTGCCAATTTTTTCTATTGGGTTGTCTTTTTCTAATTGATTTGTAGGAGTTCTTTATATGTTCTGGATACAAGTTCTTAATTAGATATATGTATTGCAAATAGCTTTTCTACTCTGTGCATTCATTATCTTTCTGCTCTCTTAATGATGTCTTTTAGAAAACCAAAGTTCTTCAGTCTAAATTGTCAATATATTTTTCTTTGGTTGGTTAGCAGTTTTCTGTCCTTTAAAAAAAAAGCTTTGCTTATTCAAGGGTCATGAAGACATTATTCTATGCTTTATTCTACAACTTTATTTTTTTATCATTAACACTTAGAGCTGCTATCCATATGTATTTGATTTTATGCTTGATATGAAGTAGGAATAGAAGTACTATCTTTTACATAAAATCAATTAAGAAATATTTACTAGCAAACTCTTTTCCTATGCACTGCCTTATTAATAAATCAGTTCATTATATATGTGAGTCTGTTTCTGAGCTTTATTTTATACCATTGATAAGTGTTTCTATCCTTGTGACAGTTCATATTGTCTAAATTACAATAAATTAATAATGGGTCTTGTCTGGTAATGTAAGCTGTCTGATGTTACTCTTCTTCACGATTGCCTAGGCTATTCTTTGCCCTTTGCATTTCCATGTAAATATTGGAATCAGTTTATCAATTTAAAACAACTACCAGAATTTTATAGACATTATACAACCTATAGATTAATATGGGGATAACTGACATCTTACAGTATTGCAATCTTTCAAAACTGCATCTTGCAGTTTTCCAATTCATGACCACAGTATGTACCTTCATTTAAGTAGGTCTTCTTTAATTTATCTCAATAATATTTCAGAGCTCTACTTCTTTCATTGGATTTAACAATAGGAATTTGATGTTTATTGATGTTCTTTTAAATGGAATATTTTATTCTAGTTTTTAATTTATTAGATGCTGATAGAAATATAGTTGATTTTTGTGTATTGACCTTGTGTCTAGCAACTTTCTTGATTATACTTACTAATTCTAGTAGTTTGTGTTTTAGTTTTCTAAAATTGCTGTAACAAATTACCATAAACATGGTGGCTTGAAACAGAGCTGTTCTCCCATAGTTCTGCGGGTCAGAAGTCCAAAATCAATTTCATTGGCTAAAACCAAGCTGCCAGCAGGTCTGTGCTCCCTCTAGAAGCTCTAGGGAGAATCTGTTCCTTGCCTCTTGCAGCTTCTGGTGGCCCCACGTTCCTTGTGCTCATCAACCCCATCTCTGCCTCCATCTTTACACTGCTTCTCTTTGTCTGCATGTGGAATCTCCCTCTGCCTCTCTCTCCTAAGGACACTTATGATGGCATTTGGGCCCACCCAGACCACCCAGGATAATCTTTCCCTTGCAAGTTCTCAGCTTAATCGCATCTGCAAAGACTTTTTGCCCAAATAAGACAAAACAGTTTCCAAGGATTAGAAGCTAAGGTCCATTCCAGCATGGACATTTAAAAATCTGTGGAGGAACCCACCTGCTGTGCTTGTTTGTGATGAGTTCATGGAAGGAGGAGATGCCTGGCTTGATGTCTCCAGCCACCATCCCCAAGATGCACAAGATCTCAGTACTGAGGATGAGGTAGGGGGTGGCAGAAAGGCAAAGCTGGAAGCCCTCAGGCCAGAATGAGCACACATGCGCCTTACATCCTGGGAAGGAGTCCCAGGACACCAGTGAGGATCCACACTGCATGCCTGGAGCAGCCCCTCAGCCAACTCCCCCCCTGGAAGATCCTTTCTTCCTTCTATATTCCTAATCCTGGCTTGGGTTTGTCTTTTCTAGAGCACTCAAGGCACCCACTGGGGACAAGCTGAGAAATACAATCGTATAATTTCAGTGGTTCCACCTAGGAGTTATATGCTCTTCTATTTGCATTTAAGTTTGCATTGCGCAATAAATAGGCAAATAGTAAAAGCATGCTAGTAATGGAAAACTTTAACTTTTCTTAGGATTAAATAGCAAATGAAAAACACCATGACAAGTGAGAGAAAAACCACAAAAGAAAGGGAAAATCTTTATCTATAACAGCACTTTTTTCCCCTACTTTTTAACCTTGAGACCCCATTTTCATTTTTCACTGAGCCTCCCAAATGATGTGGTCAGCTCTGGTTACAGCATGCTTCTTGCTGAAGCCAGTGCCTGTGTAAGCCTGGCAGCTGACCCTGAAGCCAATGGCTAGAACCCAGTCCCACAATAATGTTACTTTCTGTGAATGCCCCATGGTGACTCACAGCTTAAGACTGTATATTTCTCACTTGTCTGAATGCAAAGTCAAAGTGACTATTTTTATAGAACAAAAACTGAAAGAAAATATGGAATTCAGCCCATCTCTATGCACTGTTGCACCTGAGACACTCCGCACACATAATAAATCTGTCTTTGGAAACTTTCTCCTTTGCAATTTCGACACAAATAAATGGCAAGTATTAAATCTTAAGGGAAAAGAACCAGCTGCTGTGATTGTTAAATTACTGAGACATAAGCCTCCAGGCCTACTGATGTAAAGTACCAGCCAGAGGCCTCTTGGAAAAGGGCACAGGTAAGCCAGGAGAATGTCAGAGGGGACCTTGCTATATCTCTGTCTCCACTAACCCAGAGAAACTAAAGGTCACCTGTAATATCACTGGATCTAAATTTTGGAAGCCATTGGACTTTGACCAGCAAGAGGACCTTGTTGGGGCAGATACCAAGCCAGTGGTTCAGAACTCAGATTGTCAGAATCAAGCCAGCAGTTCAGAATTTAGATGGCTGTCAATGAAAGGTTTCTTTGGCCAGAATGAGTGCATACCTGACGGGAGAACAAAGATTAGCAACAGACATATTTATTTGTTCACTGTTGAACATAATACTGTTGGTAGGAGTCAAGACTGAGAATGAGCATAATTCTAGAATGTCAGAGCTAAACACAGGTATTAAAGGATGCATTCCTCCAGCGGTGTTCCTCTGGAACACCTCTCCTTGAGGAGAGGAGCTTGGCTTCTTTAGTTTTATGTCCCTAGGGCCCCATGCATTGCCCAGCTTGGAGTAGGGGCTCAGGGCACTTTTTTCTTAAATTAAATGCAATCCAACTTCTCCATAGTTTAGGTGGGGAAACCACAGTCTGGAAAGTTTAGGTGCTTTCTCCAAATCACACAGCTACCTAATGGCAAAGCTGTGATAAAAATGAAGTCATCCTGATCCTGAGGTGAGCTGCTTCTACTTCATCACACTTGGAGAGAAAACTGGTGTTATTTTCTTTGAAGGTTGTGTATATTCCATATGGATGGAGAAGAATCTCAACAACGATCTGCTTCCCAACATGTCAACAGAAGGGAGATCTGGAGGATGGAAATGTGGAGGCTGGGTCCCACCAACACGATGAAGGCTGGTAGTTGCTCAGACCAGGAAGCACCAGGCCCTCAGCTCAGCTCAGGGGGACCTGCTCTTGGTTGCACCCAATGTTGGAGGTGAGAGCCACTTGCATGAACTCTTCCCAGGTGGCACTAGTGTAAAGAACCCGCCTGCCAATGCAGGATATATGAGAGATATGGGTTCAATCCCTGAATCAGGAAGATCCCCTGGAGAAGGGCATGGCAACCCACTCCAGTATTCTTGCCTGGAGAATCCCATGGACAGAGGAATCTGTGGGCTACAGTCCATGGGGTCACAAAGAGTCAGACAGTACTGAGTGACTAACACTCACTTTCAGGGCATCCCCGGTGGCACAATGGTAAAAGAATCTGCTGGCAATGCAGGAGACCGGGGTTCGATCCCTGGTCAGGAAGATCCCCTGGAGAAAGGCATGGCAACCCGCTCTAGTATTCTTACCTAGAGAATCCCATGCACAGAAGAGCCTGATGGATTACCGTCCATAGGGTCGCAAAGAGTCGGATACAACTGAAGCTACTTAGCACACACGCAATTCTTACCAGAGGAAGATCAGACATTCTTCTCAGACCTCTCCATGAATGAACTCATTTAATCCTCCTAACAAGCCAGTTTGGGGGTGGAGGGAGGGCATTATTCTTAATCCCACTGCATAAACACTGAGAACGATTCGCCAGCAATAGGTGGAGTCAGTCTTCCAACCCAAGAGTCTGAGGCTTCCCTTCCAGCCCTGTGCTCCAGGATCAGAGGAGAGTCCTTAGGAAGGGATACATTCTAACCCTCTCGCATGGCAGCAGAAGCTCAGCACCAGCCGCTAGGAAGGCCCCTCCTGGGAGCACATGTGTCCCCATTGCTGTCCCTGGACTTGTCCTTTCCCTGGAGCCACACTTCAGACTTGGAGCTGGGTCCCCACTTCCTCAAACACTCCCCCTCCTGCCAGCCCTCCCATGGAGAAGTGACAGTGTGGACTGCCCACAAAGCCCTAGTTCCCTGGGCTTTCCATCTCCCACAGACTGGCTCTGAACTTGGCAAGTCACTTACCAGCTCCAGGCCTCAATCACTTTATCTATAAACTGTATTCCAGTGCTGTGTCTCAGGATGGCTATAAAGAGCAAATGAATATCCCCTGTGAGTTCACGTTGCAAACTGTTTAGTGTAAACCTGTTCCCATTTATTCAGAACTAAAACCAAATACTTAAGAGTATTTAAGAGCAGGACTTGAGAGCCAGGCAGAAAGGGCAGGTTACTGAACAGCTCTAATTTCAGTTTCCACATCTGTAAAATGGGCATCAATGTGGTACCTACTCCAAGGATGTTAGAGGGCATATGCAAGATTATGCATGAAAATTAGTAGTAGGGACTTCCCGGGTGGCCCAGTGGTTAAGACTCCACATTTCCAATGCAGGGGATATGGGTTTGATCCTTGACTGGAGAGCTAAGGTACCACATGCTGCGTGGTGCAACCAAAACAATAAAAATAAATAAAAAACATTTTAAACAAATAAAATTAATAGCAAAAGGTTTATGTGTCTTTAAATACTTTTTTATATGTATAATGTAATTACTAGTTATAGGGCCTGGAAAATGTATGTTAGCTATTGTTAATAGTACTTTTCAACTACATACAGTAACAAACTATGGGAAAAAAGACAATGCCTGTGAAGTGATTAATTCTGTTTCTAGCATATGATTTGTGCTCAATAAATACAACCTGCTACGGTGTCTTTGTGTTGTCATTGTTCCTGTTACCAGGAACAGATTGATACAGACTACCTACCTTTAGGACATCCCATCTTTGACTAAACCCAACCTGACTCATGACACAACATGTGAGTCTAACACTCAGGTATCTTCTCACAGTTCAGAACAGAAGTGCCAGGCCCCTACAGAGAAGATCTGTAGCCTGAGAGGCCAAGTGAAAAGAAACACTGGTGCCCACATCCACATCATTGACCTGAGCTGTCTCTTGGGACCTTGTCACTTAAAGTGTGACCTGAAGACAGTCAGCCCTGGGTGTCCCCAGGGAGCTAGTAAGAAAAGCAAGTCCTGCACCAGAACTGCTGGATCGCAAGCTCCCGGGTGGTTCCCAACCACCGGGGAGTGAGCAGCACAGCCCTGGGACCCAGGAGGACTCCATGCTTTTCAGCCTAGCTTGGTCCAGGTTATAGGACTGGACTTTATTCCACTGACCCAAAGCTGGCAGAGCTGAGTTTGTGGGTGTGCTCAGACTATAGTCACCAGGGCCATGTGCTCAAACAGACCCAGTGCTTGGTTTAGTGCTGTGCCATCCATTGCTGTCTTGAAATGCTTAATGATTTAAATAAGGGAGCCCCACATTTTCATTTAGCACTGGATGCCCAGTACACTGGGACCCTCTGGGGCTGGAGCTCTGCAGCTGGGGTGGCCCTTAGGGTTGTCTCAATTAGGCAAGGCTGCCTCAGGAAGAGCACCCAACCTTGAACATGGCAGCAAGGAGGTGGAGGGCAGTTTCCAGAGTGGACTTGGCTGTGAGCTGCCAGAAGCTTCCATTCCTGGCAGCTGGAGGATGGAGTGCCCTGGTCCCAAAGGGGGCATCTGGATGGGCACCACAATGTCCAGCAAACCTGCTTCACTAAATGCCTCAACTGTAAGGAATGGAACAAACACCTGCCAGAGGAGGGTTTTTAGGTGGGATGACAAAACTTTGCGTTACTGATAGGAGTTGGCTGATTCTTATCCTTAGCCATTACTTACTGTTATCTGTTTAGTGGCTACTTCCTCGTCTCTACTTCATTTGCTGGGCTGGAAGTGGGACTTTGTACATCTTCCCTGGGGTTTTCTGTTGAACTGCTTCATACTTACCACATCATGTGCTTAAGTGTATGCCCCCCATCCCCACCTCCTTACTTTCAGCCCTCTTTGGGAGAACCTGGGTTTTGGGGAATGTGGAATTCTAGAAAGAGTATGAATTTCTTGCAGAGTGAGCTTGGAAAGAAGGGGCTGAGATTTTGCCTCCAGAAAAGCCACCTAGAAGCTCATCCCCTTCACCTGCTGGAGTGGGCCCTGGTGCCATCCTCTAAGTCACTTTCCTGGTGATAGTGCAGGATCCACAGGGGACAGAAAAGACAAGGCTGCCATTTTGTCATTTCCCAGAAATGTCACACCAATCCCCTTAGGCACAGCTATTCTTAAACATTCAAAAAGCAAAATTGCCCCTAGAATTGGAGAGTCACGTTAACGTGTGGATAAACGCAGAAAATAAGTGCATTCTCCCGAAGTCTTCCCTCTCCGTAAATGGCCCCACTCAATCTAGCTGCCCAAGTCAGAACCTGAAGCATCTCCCTGAGGCCTCCCTCTCCTGCAGCCCCAGTCACCAAATACTGTCAATTTTCCCTCCTAGAGAGCTCTGCACTCCTACTTCCCACCCACCCTGTGTCTTCATGGCCCCCTCCTTCAAGCTGCATCATCCCTCCCTGGGCCCTGCAGTGGCCTCTAAATTTGTCTCCACACATCCACTGCTGCCCCCTTCCAATCTGTTCTCCATTCTGTAAACAGAATGATCTTTTAAAATTACAATTTTGATCGTGTGTTTCCTGTCCTTAAATTCCTTCTGCGTCTTCTAACCTGTTGTGCTCCAGATAAAGAGTAAAATTCGTAATGTGGCCTGCAAGGTCCCCCAAGTCCCTACAAGGCTCTGCCAGGCTTCAGGCCTCCTCTGGCACCTGGCTGTCCTCACTCACAGCGCTGTCCTCTGCCAAGTTGGCCTCGCTTGGTGCCTTCCCCAGGCCTGCGATTATCTTGCCACCTCTGCTTACTTAACATCTGCTGTGGTTAGTGGTTACACAAGCAGGACCTGAAGCCAGACAGCCAGGCTTCAAATCCCCAGCTCTAGCACTTAAAAGAAAAAAAACAAAACTATGTGGCTTTGGGCCATTTAAAAAAGCTCTGCAAACCCTCATCTGTTTACAGATGATGTCCTCATCTGTACAATAGAGGCAACGATAGTACCTGTAGCTGCAGGAGTGAAGGAGATGATGCATGTATGGAAGTTAGAGAGGAGCATGCCCTGAGCGCTCAAAACCGTTAGTTATCAACATAACCCATCCTACAAGCCCCACCCTCAGCTCCTTTCTTGGAGAGCGTTCCTGGTGGGACCTCCCCACCCTCACCAGGTCAGGGGCTGTTTTGCACCCTCCTAGTTTTCGGTTCCTTCCTTCTGCAGCACATAGTGGATTTGTCTGCCTTCGGCTCCAGGCCATGAGCCCCCTTCAGGGCAGAAACGCTTCTGTTTGCTCATCACTATATCCCCAGAGCCTAGCAAAGTTTCTCAAAATGAACACAAGGCTTCCTTTTGTGGGGCAATCAAAAGGGTGAGGATGTGCGATGAGGTTCAGGCTTTTGATGACCATATATGGAGCTGGAGAGTTGGGAGGCAAGAGGCATTGGGAGGGTTGGGAGGCCTTTTGTGGCTGACATTGAATGAATGGTCTGCCCAGTCCTGCACGCGAGCCCTGAGGAGAGGCACTAAATCATCCCGAAGGTTTCCTAGAACTCCTGTAGCTCCAACTGGTAACTACCCACATGGCCAGGGGACTGCAGAGTGCAGCCACAGCCTGACTTCCAAGGCTTCACCCTGCAAGGCAGACCTCCCAACCTACAGCAGCTCCTCAGCCGGAAAGACACACCCATGGGTCCCACCTGGCCACACAAGGCCTATAATTTTGATTTCCATTTCTCCATTACAGGAGAAGGTCCACCCAGTACAGACAGTTCTCTGCCTTGGAACCAGAGAAGGGCAGGAGAGATTTTTTAAAAAACCCTCTTTCATGGGTCGGGAGGCCTGCATTCAAGTGCCAGCACTTCTATTACTTCTCTGTGTGACTTTACACCTGCTGATTTCCTGATTTGTTCTGCTCCATTACGAAAGAAAGCACCAAGATGGCTGACTTAGCTCCAGCAACCATGCTCTAGGCTCTCTTCCCCTCTGAGAACCTGCCACCAGACTGAAGTCAGTTCTGGGTAACATGGGGTCACACTCAGCACCCAAAGCTGATGGCACTAAGGGTGGATGCCCCACCCAGGGTGTCTTAGGCCGCAAGGACAGAGTCAACTATATGCTGTTGGGCGCCAAACTGCTGCACCAATGCCAGGCAGAGTGACAGAGGAGTTGAATCTGGGGAACATCATGGCAAGCTTTGGAAAAGAAGCTAGTTTAACAGAGAGGAGAGTGGAGCAGAGAGGAACATGACCTCAGACAGAGGCAGAGAGAGGAGGAGGCTGACGACTTTCAGCCCCTGTGAAGCCCAGTTATAATTCCTCCATGGGGCACCTGGAAATTCTCCTGTGTCCTGGTAACCAAACAATTTCTGACCAAGATGTCTTCTCATTAAATAAAATCTCAACCAATAAGAGTTCCTTGCAGCTTTATACTTTTCAAAGACTTCTGACTTCACTGGCCCCATTAGAAAGTCCACTAAACCAGGGAGATCAATGTTGTAGGAAGGGTTTTCATTGCACAAAGGAGGAAGTAGAGACCCAGAGAGGGAAATAGGCACACCCAAGGTCACTCAGTGACTCGGTGTAGTCTTATCTCCAGACATGCCATCAGGGGCCTTATCCTTCACATGGCACCTCATCTCTACAGGCCAAGGCTGTTACGGAGTCAGACTGTCTGCAGAACTCTGCTATGGATCAGTTTTTGCCCTGGTCTGTTGGGGACATGGATACAAGGTAAAGTACTCAAGGGAAAGCTTTGCAGACAGTTCTGCTGTGAAACAAGACAATGGCCATAGGCCCAGAGGGCACAACTAAGCTCCCAGGTGGGAACTGGGTGAACAGTAGAGGTGAGGAATGGGGGAGATGGTTGGGGGAGATGGTTGGAATAAATGTGTGGGACATTGGCCTGGGACTCTGGCCCTGGACATAGCTCCCAGAGAACCCCTGGGCTGTGAGCAATGAAGAAGAGGTGAGCACAGGTGAGAAATCATGAAAGTATCTCCATAAAAATCAAAGAGCTTCAGAAAATGAGGAGGAAATGTCCTGAAGACCTTCTTGTTCTGTTAAACATTGCTTCCAGAGGTAAGTGAAAGATGAGGCTTTTTAAAGATGCCATTCCTATGAGCAAAAAGTGCATCTTGAACATACATTTGCACTACACCACAGGTGTGGCACTGAGCACATTCTTTATAGAAATAACTGAGTGCTTGTTCTGAGCCCAGGGTTGGCTTCACTTTAGGCTATTTCAGTATCCCATTGTACAGATGAGAAACTGAGGCTTCCGAATCCCAGGCCTCACAACTACTATGTGCTAGACTCAGGGTTCAAAACCAGGGTACCTGACTCCAAACCCTTGGCTTAGGCTCTGGGCCATATATGATGTTCCTCATACTTCTCTTTGGACAAGACTCATGAGGGGTAGGCCAGCTGGCAGGGGCTCAGAGGTCTACAGGGGGCCTGAGGCCTAATAGTATAGGACATCAATACCAGCTGTGTTAAGAGTTTCAGCTCATCCACGCTTACTGAGGGGCCCAAAAGATATTTTCAGCAGGGTCTGAATCTACATTTTGGCTGCCTGTCTATGAAGCAGAGTCTTTGAAAGAGCGAGGTTCAAAAAACTCAGGCAAAGCTGGGTATGTACCTGGGGCAGGTCTCTTCCCTTCTGTGAGCATACATTTTCTGACCATAACACATGGGTAGATGAGATGGCCTTTGGGTGTGCTCTCATATTCTCTATTTCCAGATGATTCTCATGGGTCATTTGAATTCTACCCACAGAGGAGAAGCTTATTTAAGCTTCAGGTTAAATAACTGAGCAGCTGGCACATGGTCAGCCTCGGTAATTGTCCCAGAGTAATTTAAGGGGTGCCTCAGGCATCTGGATTCTCTCGTCATATCTGTGTCCATCCCCATAATTTCCTATTGCTTGATGAGCCACATGGGCTGTAGTGAAGACTGCAGTTTATGAAAAAGATTTTCGAGCTGAAATCCCAACCAGGGGGCAGAAAATGCCTGAGAGGAAGAGTCCAGCATGTCATTGAAACTGACAAAGAGCATAAAATAAAAGGAAATGAGACCAAGCTCCCTCATGAATACAGACGTGGAGATTCGAGACAAAACCTAGCAGATAGAATTCAACAGTCTATTAAAAGAATAATTTACCACAACCAAGCAGGGTTTACCCAAAGAATGCAATGCAAAGCCATTTTAATATAAGTAAATCTGTTTATAGAACACATCAATGGGTCAACTAAGAGAAATCATATGAGTATCTCAGCAGGAGCAGGAAAATCATGTATGAAGATTCAACATTTATTCTTAAAGAGGACATTCTCCAAAATACTAGAAACAGATGGTACCAGTGGATGCCTAGTGGGGCTTCTTTAGTGGGATAGCATTCCACAGATGTGGGAGAGCAGTCTATCCTCCTCCCTATATTTGAGAAACTCCTCACTTTCTTAATTTGGGTGGAGGCAGAGCTCCTCCTCTATAGAAATGGAGAAAACGAATGCCTGCTGCCCGGGGTGCCAGGTGCCCACACCCTTGCAGCAACAGTGAGGCCCTTGACCTAAACTCAAAAGGTGGAGCAAAGATGGCAGGGAGCAGAGATTTTTTTTTTAAATTTCAACTTTATTGAATGCAGAAAAAAATATTTACGGTGGTTGCATTAGTAGCAGCAGCATCAGTTTGCAGGAACAGCCATGACAGAAGCACAGATAGCCGCATCCTGGCCCTAGGCCCAGCAGGGAAGGGTAATCCCACATTCCAAGCTGTGGATCCCACATTCCCAGAGGGCAGCATGTTCCTCCTTGTTCTGTGTCATGATCTGAGCTGTGGGACAAGTTGCCCAGGCTCCCTTTGGTCCTGACTTTCCAGTGATTCTCTTAACTATCCAGGATCCGGTTAGTAAAATCCTTTTCTGCTTAAATCATCCAGATCAGTTTCTATCTGATGATTATCCTGACAGCTCAGAAATCTTTACGATGTGATGTGCTCAGCTGCTCAGTCATGTCCAACTCATTGCAACCCCATGGACTGTAGCCCACAAGGTTCCTCTACCCATGGAATTCCCCGGGCAAGAATACTGCAGTAGGGTGCCATTTCCTACTCCAGAGGATCTTCCCAACCCAGGGATTAAACCCACTTCTCTTACATCTTCTGCATTGGCAGGTAGATTGTTTACCACTAGAGCCACCTGGGAAGTCCAATCTTAATGATACTGAAGGCTATTTAGTATCTTACCGTAATAAAGAATACATCTTTTTTTTTCTCCTCAAAGCTGTGCCAAAGTAATACATAAATAATGGTATTCTTATTAAAACAAGAAGAAAAACAAGGATTACAACTAATACATGTATCCTTGTCTTTTTCCTTATTTATTTATTGTTGGTTGTACTTGGGTCTTCATTACTGAGTGCAGGCTTTCTGTACCTGCAGCAGCAGGGGCTACTCTCTGGTTATGGTGCAAGCGCTTCTCATTGAGGCGGCTTCTCCTGCTGTGGAACACAAGCTCTAGGCACTCGGGCTTCAGGAGTTGCAACACGCAGGTTCAGCAGTTTCGGGCTGTGGGCTCTAGAGCATGGGCTCAGTAGCTGTGGCACACAGCTTCAGCTGCTCTGCAGCGTGTGGCATCTTCCTGGACCAGGGATCGACCCCGTGTTCCCTGCATTGGCAGGCGAATTCTTATCCACTGTACCCCCACATAAGTCCTATCCTTGTCTTTTTAAAAAAAGGTTTGTTGAGGTACAATTTACATACACTAAATTTACCCCTTTATAGTGTACAGTCTGATAGGTTCTAGCAAATATATACCATCATTTAAGCACCATAATGTCCAATATATAAACTATTTTCATCATCCCCAAAAGTTCCCTTAAGTTCCCTTGGAGTCAATTCCTTCCTCTACCCCAGCCCTGCCAACCATTGATCTGATTTCTGTCCCCATACTTTGGCCTCCTCCAGAATGTCAGATGATGAAATCATGCAGTAGCCTTTGGTGTCCTGCTTCTTTCACCTAAAATATTGCTTTTGAGATTCATCCAAGTTGCTGCATGCATGTATTCTGTGTACAAATGTACCAAGTGTGTTTACCCATTCTGCGATTGATGGACGTTGGTTTGTTTTAAGCTTCAGAGTATTATGAATAACGTTTCTATAAACATTTGTGTAAAGGGGTTCATGCAAACATATATATTTACTTTTACTAGGGAAGTATCTAAAAGTAGTGCATGCGTGCGTGCCTGCATGCCTGCGTGCGTGCGTGTGTGCGTGCTCAATCTGGTCTGCCTCTTTGCAACCCCATGGACTGTAACCAGACAGGCTTCTCTGTTCATGGAATTTTTCCAGCAAGAAGCTAAAAGTAGAAATTTAAGTAAATATTTAATTTTATAAGAAACGGCCAAGCTGCTTACCAAAGTGCAGTACCATTCGGCACTTCTACCAACTCTGTGCTGCCCTACTTCCACATCTGCACTTGGTATTATCAACCCTTTGATTTTAGCTGTTTCATAAATACACAGTAATATCTTGGTTAGGCTTTCATTTTTATTCCTCCAATAACTGGTGATACTGAGCATCTTTCCATGTGTCTATTTGCCAACAATATATCATTTTTGGTGAAGTGTTTGTTCAAATTTTCATCTATTTTTTATATAGTTGTTTTCCCTCTTATTATTGAACTGCAAGGGTTCTTTCTATGGTCTAAATACAAGTTCTTTGTCAGATTTGTGTCTTGAAAGCATTTTCTTCTATTTGAGATTGTCTTTTAATTTTCTTAAGAGTGTCCTTCAAAAAGCAAAAGGTTTATTTTGATCAAGTCCAATTTATCATTTTTTTTCATGATTCATACTTTCTGTGTCTTATCTAAGAAATTATTGCCTAACCCAAGGACGCAAAAATTTTTTCTCCATGCTTGCTTCTAAAACTTTCACAGTTTTAGCTCTTACGTTTGAGTGTATGATTCATTTTGAGTTAATTTTTATAAAGAGAGTGAAAAAGGGTCAATTTTCATTTTTTGCATCTCAATGTAAGAATGTACCAGATTACTATAATTATATAACATTATTCTAAAAGTTCTAACTGACATAATGGGACATGATGGGACATAAGCAAGAAGTATAATTATTGGGAAGGGAAAGAAAACCATCATTATTTACAGTCAGGATGACTTTGATACCCATAAAACTCAAGAGAATTCATTGAAAACAAAGAACTGATAAGGAGAATTCAATAAAATGATTCGTCACAGAATAAACATATAAAAATCAATAACTTGTCTATATAACAATAGTACTCACTTAAAGGATATAATAGAAAAATAAAAAACCCGGTGCAGAATAGTAACAAAAGACATAAACTCCTGTAAATAATCTTAACAAAGAAAATGCAGGGCCTATATAATGAAAATCAGAAAGCTTTATTGAAGATATAAAAGATAACTAAATATAGATGTGTCAATCTCTTAGATGGAAAAACTCAATAGCATAAAGATGTTAATGTTTCAAAGTGAATTTCTAATATTGAGGTTTCTTTGGAACATGACAAAATGATTCTAAAATTCATCTGGAAGAGTTTATAGAAAAGAAGGTTGAAAAAAAATGCATTGAAGAGGTGGATACAGGGTGGGAGGAGGGCGAGACGAACTGGGAGAGTGGGGTTGACATTTATATGCTACTGTGTGTAAAATAGCTAGCTAGTGGGAAGCTACTGTTTGGACAGGGAGCTCAGCCCAGTGCTCTGTGATGACCTAGAGGGGAAGGATAGCGTGATGTAGGAGGCAGGTCTAAGAGGGAAGGGGCATATGTACACATATACCTGCTTCCCTTTGTTGTACAGCAGAAACTAACACAACATTGTAAAGCAATTATACTCCAGTTGGTGGGTAGAAACCTTAAAAAATGCACTGAAGAGGAAGACCTGTCCTACCAGATATGAGGATACTTTATAAAGATCTTATCATTCAAATGTTGTTATAAGGGCCCCAAATCAAATAAATAAATGGGCCAAGATGCTGGGATAGGATAAATTAGTTTGAAACAGAACCTGATATAATTTAAATTTACATATAACCAACTGAAGCATCATTAATCAGTTGGGACCCAGAAATGGTCCAGAGTAACAAGAATGCAAGAAAGGAGAACAGTTAAGAGGCTAGTGAAATAGTCCAAGAGGAATATGATGATAAAGAGGTGCTCTGGGTCCCTTAGGTAGAGAGTTCCACAATCATCAGGGAAACAGGAACCAGGAAACCCTCTGAGGAGCAGGGCATCGCAGACTCATCAGCAGTCATATCCAGTGACCTCTGCTGACAAAATTAACATCATGCCACCTGGCAAAGGGAAAAGATGTAAAGGGCCTTGATCTATTTCCGTAATTCAGGCAACAAACAGTGACCTTGGAGCTGACAGGTAGTGCACTGATAACCGCACAGGATGTAAGTGACAGACCACACTTTACTAACACAGTGAGGGTCTCAGCTCTGGACACATTTGCTGACATCCCAATGGCCAAAGCAAGTCACTTGACCAAATCTATTATCAATTTGAGGGCATAGGAGTGAGGCAGGGGAAGCCTACTCTATAGAGACAGGAGGAGAAGAAAGAATATTTGCCAAATAATAATCTAAACAATCACAGAGAGGATACTAGTAGGATGTCCTGATGGATTGAAAGGGAAATTATTTAAAATGTGGCAAGTTTTAGAGTTTGGATATAAGCAGCTAAGTTTGGATATAAGTAGCTGTTACTTACTAATTCAGAAAGACTGGAAAATGAACAGGTTTGTTGTTTAGTCACTAAGTTGTGTCCTATTCTTTCAAGACGCTGTGGACTGTAACTCGCCAGGCTTCTCTGTCCTTGGGTTTTCCTAGGTAAGAATACTGGAGTGGGTTGCCATTTCCTTCTCCAGGAGATCTTCCCAACCCAAGGATCAAACCCACGTCTCCTGCATTGCAGGCAGATTCTTTACCACTGAGCCACCAGAAAAGCCCTATGAACAGTTTTACTGGGTAAAATTAAGAGGTTTGCTTTGGACATGTTAAATGTTAAATTTAAGAGATGCCAAATAGGTAGCCAGATGTGTCCAGGGCTCAAGAAAAAGGCCACATTTAGAGATATAAGCACAATTATCATCAGCTTACAGAAACTGATTTATGTTGTGGATCTGCCCGAGGTCACTGGGGAAAGGGTGGAGCCCTGAGCATTTCAATGTTTAGATAATGGAGAGAGAAGTGTTCAGTCAGGGGATGCAAAGGAGTCGCTGGTCATGTGGAGGCTGTGGTGTCCAAGGAACCGAGAGAGAAAAAAAGGAGAAAAAGGTGGGGGGACTTCCCCAGTGGTTCGGTGGCTAAGACTCCTTGCTCCCAAAGGAGGGAGCCCAGATTTGATCCCTGGTCAGGGAACTAGATTCCACTTGCTGCAGCTAAAGATCTTAGATGTCGCAACTGAGACCCAGCACAGTCAGATAAATAACTATTTTTTTTAAAGAAAAAAAAAAAGTGTTTGATGAAGGAAGGAGCACCAACGTGAAGAAAATGTTATTGGGAATTTTAATAAGATGGGAACCAAGAAGGTGGTAACTGGTGACCTTGGCAAGAGCTATTTAAGGGACCAACTCTACAAAGAAGCACTGTGCCAGGTGCTGGAGATAAAAACATAAATAAGATATATTTCTCGCCCTTTAGAAATTCACAGCGTGGTGGGGAAGGCAGACATGCAAATAAATCACTTCAATCCATTGTGATAAATCCTGTAATAGAATAACATTTTCCTAAATGTGTGTCACTGAACACTCTTTGAGGGAGATGTTCATCAGGGCTCTGAAACCAAAGTGTTCCAGGACCGAATACAGCTGGAAAATGCTGCAGGCTCAACCCAGGCTGCAGCACCCACGACAAGGCTCCCAGCGCTATGCTCAAGGCTGGGGAAACCAACATGCTGCACCCTGGGGGCCTGTCTACATACCCAGGTCTTGTCTGGCACCCCATGGATTAAGGCAGAACAAGATCGGCTCCATAGCAGAAACAGAGCCAGGGGAGGGAAATAGATGAGACTGAGCAGCAGGATGCTCTCTGAAGGATGCCGAAGCAGCACAGCCCACATGTGCCCAGGACCCTGCGGCCGAGCTGCAGGGGATGGGAAGGACTGTCCTAGGATCCCCAGGTGGCCTTGTACCTCCCGACCCAATGCCTGAGGCCTCCCAGCTGACCCCATGGACCTGCATTCCTGGGGCAACAACTTACATTGCAGCAGGGTTGAGAAGTCTGGCTTCCAATTAATTTGCCAGTTTCCCAAGAGGTAGAAAAATTAGGAGGAAATTAAATCACCAGCCAGCTCCTCGGCCATTTCAGGTCTTCTTCAATTTTTCCCTGACAGTGAAGGTACTGGAAGCAGCAGAGACCTCATTCATTCTTGGATTCACAAAATGCATGCTGATGAACAAAAATCTGCTCATTAGTTCATAGCTCTGGGATTCCTGAAGTGTCCTACACTGGGCAAGAAGGGAGCAGCAAGGAGGGTAAGGCAGCAGGATTCTCACTGATACTTGTGGGGATCAAGGGGAGACCCTGATCTGAAAGAACAGGGGCATGTTGAGAGGCTGGAAGATGCAGGTTCTGATGCCCAGAGGGTATGGCAAGTTCACAAATGGCGGGAGTAGGTACCAGTGCCTGATGGGTGGGCAGTGGCAACAGGGGTCTACACAGTAGGGGGCACTTCTGGTCTATGCTTCTGAGTGATGCTCAGTCACAGCACAGCCCCAACCAAGGTCTAGGAGTAAAGCACATGGCAGTCAATTCTGGGAGAGGGCTGGGCAGGGAGGGCTGAGGGTGAGAAACCAGAGTTCAGCACAGGGAAACTAAGGCAGAAGTCCAGATGTATGGACTGAGATGATATGGTGAGGATAGGAATGTGAGACTAGTTTTTTTTTTTTTTCTCAGCAACTCAACCCTGAGAAAATTGTCACATAAAACCCCATCCTGATCAGAGCAGGAAAACCTGAGTCTGCCCTTCAACAGTTCTAGATGCTGGATGGAAGGACAACCAGGGCAAGGAATGAAAGCACGATGGATAGAAGTTGGCCATAGAGGGCAACAACTTACCTCCTCATTGCCCTTCTTGAATTTTCAAAGACCCCTGCCTGAAGACAGGATCTTGGTTTAAAGGGTTGTGTAAGCCATCTTTTTAAGAAGTCAAGCAAAAGAGATTCTTCTATTTGGAGCTGTTTTTGTTGCAAATAATCAAATGGCAATCTGGCTCCAGAGCAGAGATGTGGTTCACTGCAGCTGCACAGAGAGAATTTACACTAAAGTCCAGTGTAAGAAACGCAGCCAGGCCCCACGGAGTCTAAACATGGGAATATCTTTTCTCTCTAAGGCCATGTGGTCTCTCTATTTCTGTTTCCATTTGATTCTTCTCTTGATTAACTGGCTTCCTCTGCTTACATGTACTATTCATAACCCCCCATAGCAGCTATCAATCCCGATGCTAGAACCTAAAGAGCCACCATCAATTGGCCACAGTCTCTGTGCCATTCCTCCAACGTCTTTCAAACTGACTAACCATTGGCAAGTCAATGAGTCATTGGCTGCTAATGGCAAGTCAATGCATCATTACTCAATAGGTCATTAACCAGAAAATCAGTCAGCTATTCACTAATTATTGCCATGGAGGACAGAATCATACCATACTTACACTATTTCTTCCAGGGGATGTGGGCAGGCCAGACGCTGAAGCCTAAATAGTATAGAATTATATAATTACCAGAAATACAGACTTGTTGAAAGAATATATAGCAGAGCAGGTGTGGCAGCCCAAATAATGTCTCCCAAAACATTCACATCCTAATCCCTGGAACTCACAAATTTGTAACCTCATATGGCAAAAGGGACTAAGTAAATGATCTTGTGATGGGAGGATTATGCTGGATTACTCAGGTGGGCCCAATGTAATCACAAAGGTCTTTTAAGAGGGAAGGTGGTAGACAGAGCAGTGGTAGATGTGGTAACAGAGATTAGAGTGATTCAAGGCAGAGGCCACAAGTTAAGAAATGGAGGCAATGAACATGTACATGTGTCTTTTTGAACTATGGTTTTCTCAGGGTATGTGCCTCGTAGTGGGATTGCTGGGTCATATGGTAGTTCTATTTTTAGTGTTTTAAGGAACCTCCATACTGTTCTCCGTAGTGGCTATCCTTATGTGAAATAGCTAGTGGGAATGTGCTGCGTAGTGCAGGGAGCTCAGCTGTGCAGTGTTCTGTGGTAACACAGAAGGATGGGATGAGAGGCAAAGAGGAAGGTCCAAGAGGAAGAGGATATATGTATACTTAGGGCTGATTCACTTCATTGTACTGCAGAAACCAACAGGAAAAGCAACTACAACCCAATAAAACATATGGTCTTTGGTTTCCAAAAAGAAAAGCAATACAGGCAGCCTCTAGAAGCTAAAAGAGACAGGGAAATGGATTTTCTCCACTGAAGCCTCCAAGGAACACAGCCCCATCAACATTTTGATTTTAGACTTCAGGCCTCCATAACTGTAAGAGAACAAGTACCTCTTCTTTCAAGCCACTAAATTTGAGCTAATTTGTACAGCAGCAGTAAGAGATCAATACAGTGGGGAATCATAGGACATCATCATCCTAACTCGACATGCACTCTGGGGTCCAAGGCTTCTCTAAAGAACCAAAACTACAGCTCTTTACCATTCGGGATGCAACTTGAGTCCAAGTAGCTATTGTGCGCCCGTGCTCTTTGCCAGAAGGTTTGAATGAGTTGGTTCATCACTATCTAATCTGCAGTCATCCTACCAAGCAGAGAGTCATGCTCATGGGGCTCCCTGAGGGGCTCCACTCCGATACCCCTTTGCAGAGGGTGGTTTCTCTCTTGTCCGATCAGCTGTCGCCAGGGCAACAAGATCACTGTCAAACAGCACAAACCCACAAAATGTTATTGAGGAAAGATAGGTTCGGGCTATTTGTGGGAAGTCACCTCAGGACATCTCCTGCAGCTGGTGGTTTTAATCTGGAGAAGTTAAGAAACAATCTTGAGGTTTTAAGAGAAGAAAGGCCCTTTCTGACCTCTTTATACCTACTTTAATGCTGCAGCCTGAGACTCGGGTTTCTTTCTTCAGGGTCTTTTGATCCAAGCCCCACTGTCTCCTAATGTCAGTGCTGAAGGCAGTCCTCCTCCACAGGTCAGAGGTGACCGTTCCTCCTGCCTCTCTGACTTTGCCCTTGGCCCTACAATTTGGATTGAAGGAGGGCACAGGCTCCCTTCCTGCCCAAGAGCAGTATTTTTAGGAGTTTAAAGAGAAGAAAAAGGAATCTGTTGAGGCCAATTTCAAGTTCTAGGCATGAAAAGAGATGCAGTGTTTGAGCTTTTGGAAATCAGGATGGCTTAAAAAGTCAGAGACATTTGAATTACTGCCTTTGGGACTGGAAGAAATCCAAACAATTAGAGATGTAAAGGCACAGGATTCATGGTTTGATAGGTGTTGATATATCCCTAAACCCAGGTTTCCAGGCCCACTGGAGCTTCACCTCATTTAAGGTTGCTGGAAAAATGTATGTAATAAACTCAGTCCGAAGGTTCCTTGATGATTTCATTTGGATAAGCCTTTTCCTATAGGGTTTTGTTTTATTTATTACTATTATTTATTAGGTACTTATGTTTTCCTCTTATGCTACCTTTAAAAAAAATAAAATTGGGCATCCCAAACCAGACTACCCAGAAATAAACTGCTGTTTTTCCATGGTATTTGTTAAAAGACAAGGAATTTTTTAAACTCATTATTTATCCTTTTGTGTGCTTTCAATGACTCTTCTCATAACCATTTCATCAGCTTTCTTAACTTGAATCTTTATTTAGGTTTCCCAGTCCCTATTAATAAATTGAAACTTTTAAAGTGTTTTAATTTAAATTTCATTGAAAGGATCATATGTATTTCTTTCAATTCCTTTAATAAAGATTAAATAATTCAAATGCATATATATTTTTAAATATACATTTATATAGTGTATATCTCTATCCAAGAAGACAAAGTTTATCTGCTATATCCTACCATTTTTGTCATACACAAAAAATTGATAATCTGGTTTCTAGCATAGGCGTGTGCATACCCCACTGAGGGTTGCTTGGGGCAGGGTCACAATGACCTGTACATCTCGCTGTCTTCTAGGGAAGGAGAGATCAGCTCCAAGGGCCAAGCCCCTCCCCCACCATAAGGTCTGACCTCCTCATGATGCCCGTGCTCCATTGGGAAGATGCCAGGAGCTGTGGGTGACCCTGGGGAGAGCAGTGGAATATCTATAGAGGGTTTGGCAGGAAAAGGGCCTCAGCACACAGGCCTGTGGTGGAGACAGAGCTGGGCTCTCTGGGCACTTCTATCTCCCCTGTTTTCATGGAGTTCACTGTTCTGCCTGGCCACACTCCTGCTAGCAGCACCTTGGAGGCAAGCTGGACAAACCCTAGGCAGCCATGAGACCTGAAAGCTGTGGGCCCAGTGGCCTGCATGTGAGGAATAACGAGGTACGGTGTGGAAAGCCCAGTGTCTCCTCCTCACATGCAGGCTGAGCCTCCTACTGGGCAGAGGTGCCCACAGCTTTGTTAGCCTGAACACAGCATGTGCACAGAGAGGGTATGGAGAACGGGAAACCATTCCCAGCCCACCTCAGCCCCTCCGCACTTCCCAGAGGGTCTGCTGAGACCACTGTGTTGAAGGAGCCATAGGAAATTCTACAAAGGGCTCGGCTGATTACGTGGAGGAAACCGCTAATCATAGTTTAAATCATGCCTACTGACGTGCCTCAAGTGTATCTGCTTCAAGAGTCAGAAGCATGTACGCATGCTCAGTCACTTCAGTTGTGTCTGACTCTTTGTGACCCTATGGACGGTAGCCCACCAGGCTCCTCTGTCCATGGAATTCAAGAATCAGGAGAATGGAGTGCTAATGGTAAAAAGGTGAGGGGAGGCAGGAGGGCCACAGGGCAGAGAGCCCTGCCCACTTTCTCTTTAAATAAGAAGGCATCTGGTCCTGCCCCGAGGCTCCCACGGGCACCTAGAGCCCAGGGGTAGTGGGTTCAGTGCCTGATGGGAGGAACTATTGCTTAGATCTGTTCTAGCATGGGGCTCAGGCAGCTCTGTGCTGTGGGGCGGGGCTTTGGGGTCTTGTTTTTACCTCCACAGTTGGAGCAGTCACAGATAGTTATGTGTTTTTTTCAAATTTTTAAAGTTCCTTATGGAAACTGCGCATGTTTTCCTCAGTAAACCCCACCCCAAAACTAAATGAAGCTACAAGCTTCAATTTAGACAGCTCAATATTTATACCAACTGTGATGATCTCTTACTGACTAGAAGCTCTGATTGGTAGTTACATATGGTTTTGATGAATAAAACCCATGGAAACAAATTTATTATTGTCTGCAAGGGTAGAGTATGTGGTAGATAGAGTTTTCCAAAGCATAGACTCTGATGGGAAAAACAATACAAAGGGTATCCATGGTGATGGGAAGGCTGGGAGCACTTAAATAAGAATACCAGGAGCGGGAGCAAGAGCAAAGAAAGGGTATTGAATTGGTTTGAGTCTGTTAAACTGAAAAGCCAGGCATCACAGTAGGAAGAGTTTAGGATACAAATAAGGAGAAATCTGCTCTGTAACTTTGTTGGACTTACCTCATCCCCCCTTCCAGGGTCAGGGCCCCTGATGTAACCTTGGGAAAAGAGGGTTGGGGGATATGGTGTCACTTTAAGGCTGTGTGACCTTGAGCAAACTGTTCTGCCTCTTTGAGCCTCAAGTTCCCATTAATACTAGTGCCTAACTCTGCATGCTTTTTGAAGTATCTAGGATTATCCCAACTATCTGATTTTACTGCTGCCTCTGACCTCTTGTGAACTCTGACCCAGGCTTGGATTTAGGGCTGTGGCACAAAGAGCACTGGGATTTTTTGCTGAGACCAAGACTAGCTGTTTATAGGCTGCCTATGTCTGCCTCCATCCCACGGTTCTCTTTCTCCTCACAAGGCTGGTCCCAGTTTGCGCTCAGCTTTCCCATCTCAGCATTTCTTTGCTCTTTCCTTTTCAGCCTGATTGCTACTGAAGTCAACATGAGTCCTGTTGGAAGAAGGCAGCAAATCTTAGGCAAACGTGTCTCAGCTTTGGAGTGGACGGCAGGGCTGATCCATTCTCACAGAAGCAACATACCCTACCACCTAAGTCTTGCCAAAGGCAATTTTTAAACAGTATGGGGTTAGAAAATTTATGAATGCAAGGTAAAGGTAGATTTTGAATATCCTAGTAAACACACGCCTAAGACAGAATTTGGCTACTACAGTTCCTTGGGGATTTGTTACTGTTGTTTATTCGCTAAGTCGTGTCTGACTCTTTTGCGACCCCATGGACTGTGGGCTTCTCTGTCCATGGGATTTCCCAGGCAAGAATACTGGAGTGGGTTGCCATTTGCTTCTCCAGGGGATCTTCCTTACCTAGGGATTGAACCTAGGTTTCCTGCACTAGAGGTGAATTCTTTACCACTAGTCACCAGGGAATCCCGTAGAGAAAAGCTGTTTCTTCTCTGTTTAAAGAAATGGAAACCTTAGAGAGCTACAGGGGAGAAAAAGAAACATCTTCAAGTTACAATATTAAGAGCTTCTATTAAGGTAAATCTCTTGCTTAAAGATTGAAAGCTTGGATGCATGTGGAGTTTAGCTCTGCTTGAGGGTGGAGAGGAAATAAAGTGAGAAATGACTTAGAGGTTGTGACCAAACCTTTTGAGAGGGGGGGGGGGTTGGGGGGCATGTGTGGGGAGAGGCAGTTTCAGAGTGTGGTAGGCAGCGTCCAAGGTGGCCCCAAATTTCTCACTTTCTGGTATTAATGCCCTGGGTTAATCCCCCCATCCTGAGTGGGAGTTGGTAATGAATAGTGTGGGATATCCCTTCCAATAGTAGGTCACAAGAGACTCTGGCTGCCATCTTGCTCACCCTCTCATTCGCTGGCTCTGAGGAAAGTCAGCTGCCATGTTGTGAGCTGCCCTATGGAGAGACCCATGTGGAAGGAATTGGGGGGCCTCCAGCCAACAGCCTACCGCTAGCCTTCAGTCCACCCGCCAGAAGGAACTGAATCCCGTCAGCAGCCACAGGAGGAGGCTTGGAAGGGACCTCCGTCCAGTAGAGCCGTCAGATGAGACTGCAGCCCCAGTCGACACTGGCCTCTTTGAGAGGAAAAGATGTATGAGTCACACGCTCTACACACTGTGCCTCGACCTTTGAATTCATTCTGTGAGATACATGTTGCTACCTACAATGTGTGTGGGGGGAAATCAAGACTCAGAAGGGCTATAATTTGTAAAATGTCATGTTACGATAAGTGAATAGAAAATAGAGATTTGAATGCAGGACTGACTAACGTCAAAGCTTACACTCTGGTTATTGTGGAAAGATACAGTGTTTACTTTCTGTGTTCCCAGTGGAATTTAGAAATAAAAACAAATCGTTCAATTATCCCACCACTAATAGAGGCAGAGAGACACTGTGCTCCCCAAGACCAAACCTTCCCTGGGTGGGAGATAAAGCCTCACCCAGCAGCGTCAGTAGTTGCTCAGAGCCTATAGCATACCGGGGAATGAGGCTGGGAGATGAGAGGAGAAGAATTCTCCATATGCAAAGTGATCTCGTTTCTTTAATTTTTTTTTAACTGATAATAACTGAATTTAATGCTACTTTGAGTCAAGTACCACTTCTAAGATTTTTACATGTTTTAACTCAGTATAAGAAAGGTAGTATTAGAGTCATTCAATTTATACATGGGAAACCGAGACACAGAGAAGGAAGTAAGTTGCTCCAAGTCACTCAGTTGTCAGCAGGATAACCAGAATTTAAACCCAGACAGTCTGGTTTCAGATTTTCATGTAAGGTCCCCAGCACAAGTCTCTCTGGGTCCTGAGCTGTCACATTGCCTGGGTTCTCAATGTAGCTTTGGGCTTGGCTGGGTTGGATTCCAAGCCCCGAGCTTTTGGGTTCCACCCAGTTACTATGACCCTCACCTCTGACTTTTCCCATTCTGTCTCCTAACCCTTCTCAACTTGACTCCTTCCACCCTAGCTCCTTAGTTTTCCTGGCCTGCACCATGGTCCACCTCTGCGCCCTTACCCATGCTGCTTCCTGGCCCAACTCCCAGCTCACCAACTGGAGGCTCTGCCCACTGCCACGCTGCCCCAAGGATAAGACTAGATGCTGGACAAGCCCCAAGCCCAAGAGGCATGTTACTCGACCAGTTGGGGACAAGCTTGTTAGGGTTGGAGGTGATCCCAATTCTGAGGATATTATCTGAAGATGGATTGTTTCCAGGAAAAGAAAATAGCAATATGGAGGCAGGAAGAGCATTACTGTGTGGATAAAAACATGACATGTGCAAATGAACCCACAGAGCCAAGAACTTAGATTAAGGTTACAGACAGATACGGTAGGGAAGATAATAGAAGCTGTTATAGACCTCTCGGGCACAATGAAAACGCAAATCTGGCCATGTTTATGCAGATAGCAGAAGCTGTTAAAGGGGCCCTAACATTGATCATAAGAGATCTCGATAGCCCTGCAATGGACTAGGAGGAGAATCGTGGGGTGGCAGGGAGGAGGGGCCGTGGACCAGCAGCGATCCAAGGCTCTTCTCTGGGAGACTTTGTTAAGCAATCAGCAAGATCATGGTCTATTTGGTGCTGCCATCCAAAAAGCTGAAAGCAATGAGAGATGAAGAGATGGGGCTAAAATGCTAAAAGCAGCATTTTTAAACAAGTCTCAGTTCAGCTTAGTCTTCCCATCTGTGGTGATTTTAAAAATATAGTTCCCAAATTGCCTGTAGCATCTGGGGAGCAGGGTCTGTGGGCAGACACCTGCTCACCAGTGAGACTTAGGAATGGCATTTCTGAATGAGGTTCCTATGGTTTAGAGATTGATCAGTAAAGGACACTGATTTACAGCATCCCAGAATAACAGAGCGAGGAGGAACTTTGAAAATGACTTAATCTGCCTATCGGGGTAAGTGACATCGTAAGGTCACATAGCTAGTAACTGATATAGGCAGGGCTAGAACTCCATGGTCCTGAGTCCCAGTTCAGGGCTGCAGCAGCCCCTGGGGGGAGTGAAAGGAAGGTCCTTGAAAGTGTCTCCTTGGAGGAAATGTAGCGTAAGAGGCATGTGGTTGCCACAGGAAAAAAAAAGAAGAAGAAGAAGAAAATGAACCAAGATTGAGAAATAAATTCAGACCTGACTTCTCTTTAGAAAAAAAAAAATTCTCAAAATTATTACCCCTAATTAGCTTAAAGAAAACAAGAAGAAAAAAAGATTATCCTAACATGAGTATGCACAGACAAGAATAGGAAAGAAGAAGCAGTTGATTCCGATAGAAGTCAACCATCCAGGATTTCCCTGGTGGTACAGTGGTTCAGAATCTGCCTTCCAATGTAGGGGACACAGGTTCAATCCCTGGTCAGGGAAACAAGATCTCATATGACATGGGGCCACTAAGCCCATAAGCAGCAACTGCCGGGCCTGCACACCCTAGAGCCCATACACCAGACCTACAGAGAGTCCCTGAGCCGAAACTAGAGAAGCCCCCGTGTGCTGCAACAAAGGGTCCGCGTGCCTCAGTGCAGACCCAGCGCAGCCAAAAAGCAAGGAAGACGTCAACCATCCAGGTGGGCTATCTGTCCACTCACTGATCACACTCTCTGGGGATCCATGAAAGTCAGCAGCAAACTCTGTCCCTGATCCAGGTGGTCGTCCAGGAGCCACTTCACTTCCTGCATCCACTGTGCCTGCTCTTGTGTCTCTGTCTCCCAGATTTCTGCAACTGCTCCCAGTTCTGAAATTTCTTCTGGACTTTTCATATTGGTCACTTAACCCCTTTTCGTGGACCTTGTCTTTCTGCATGGCTTTTAGCTGCACCTTATTTAGTATTTCCTTCTGTCCTACTGAGAAACTCCCAACTCTAAAATCCATAATGCTGGCTGAAGAAAGGGCAGGGCAGCTGATGCTAACTGTACCAAGTGCTACTGGCTGAAGTCCAGAGCACAGGTGCATGTGACAGAGGGCAGGAGGTGAGCAGAAAGGGACTCAGGCTAGAGGATTCCACTAATTCTCCCAATTTTCTCCTATAGCATCCCCCTGGCCTGGGCTCTCAAGCCCTGAGGATTGCAGAGAGGAGGGAACCGACCTGTGTTTATCGGGACATTTTGGTTATAAATGACAGAAATCCAGCCCAAATTAGCCACGGCAAAAGGAGTTTATTGGATATGACCTAACAAACCCAGGGGGACATGGATGCAGACTTGGCCAGAACCAGAGCTCCAGCAGAGTCAGCCAGGCTGCCTCTTCCTCCTTTCAGCCTGGCTTCCGTGGAAGTTGTATCTTGATTCTGCAAGCCAACATTCTCCAGGTGCAGGGAAGTGGCTGCCAGGAGACTCCGGTCCTTATTCTCAGAGCTGACTCTCAAAAAAAAAAAAAAAGAGCAGACTCTCAGAAAAGCCTGGTCAGCCCTGCAGGACTGATTGCCCAGCTCTGGACTAACCACACAACCACAGCTACTTCAAAGCATGGTGTTGGGGTGGGGAGGGCGAGGTGCCATGACTGCAGCTCCACATTGAGTCACGTTGAGCCAGGGAGGGGTGGGTGGGTCGCCAAAAGAAAGGATGTTGTGCAAACAAACAAAACTGTGTTCCCTGTGGGGTCTTCATTACCCATTTGTCTGGAGAACAGAGGACAGATTACTCACCACCTATAGCTGGGCAGCCCCTCCTTGAATGACATAGCCTGGGGCCGCCCCGTGGTAAAGGATCAGTCACCCCACTGCTGGCATCTGTACAAAGACACACCAAAGAGTTCTCTTCTTAGCAGTGAGAAGAAAATAAGCTTGAGTATGAGTCCCAGTTCCCACAAGGCCTGAGGAGGTTGGCTGGGGAGCATTTTCTACAACATGACCTAAACCTGCAGCCACTTTGAACAGGGACGCATGTGGCTCAGTGTGAGTCTCACTTTGTAACCCAAAGCAACCCCATCAACACAGCAATAAACCCCTCTTCTGGCCCGTGGGCAGGAATGCAGTCCCTACCTCAATCAGGTAGCAGTCATACCTCTGATTCACTGTCTCATTATTTCCCTCTGCTCACCCTGGACCGCAACCCTGGGGCCCCAGGCGATGTCTTTGCTGTGCTCACACACTAGCCAATCCCGTACACTGCTGGTGACCTTCCCCATCCTCAAATCCTCTCAGCTCTCATGGGCCCCAGACCCCTTGCCCCTCTTCAGAGTGGCAACACTGAGGCCCTGGAGCTCTCTGCAGGTCAGAGCATGGCTAAGCCCCTGACATCATCCTTCACGCTCATCTGGAGATCTAAACATGTGGCCTCCCTGTGAGAACAGCTCCTTCAAGTTCTGCTTGCAATGTCTCCCTCAAGGGGCAGGGATTCCTGTCCAGCAAATCAGTTCCCACAAGCAGTGCTTCACCATCAATTTATTCATATGGATATCCCTATTGCATGTCAAGCACCATCTAGGTTCCAGGGTCACAGTAGTGAAAACAACAGACAAACATCCTTACCCTTATATAGCCTACAATTTAGTTGAAAACATAGATAATAAATAAACAGAAGTGTTGTAAAATATCAGGGCTTCCCTGCTGGCTCAGTGGTAAGGAATCTGCTTGCCAATGCAGGAGACATGGGTTTGATCCCTGGGTTGGGAAGACCCCCATGAAGAAGGAAATGGCAACTCACTCTAGTAGTCTTGCCTGGGAAATCCTATGAACAGAGGAGTCTGGCGGGCTACAGTCCATGGAGTCAGACACAACTTAGTGACTGAGCATGTAGCACGCATTGTATATAATATCAGATGGTATTAAGGGCTGTGAAGAAAAATTAGGAAGGCTGAGGAGATGAAAGAGGAACTCTTTTAAACCACGTGGTCGGGGAAGGACTCCAGGGACAGATGACATGTAGGCAGAGACCTATGAGGAGGGAGGGAGTGAGGCACACATGTGGGTGGGAAGGTGTCCCAGGCAGAGGGAGCAGCAAATGAAGGAGCCCATGCCTCAGGTTTGGAAGAACTACCTGGAGCCCAGAGAGCTCCCCAGTGTATAGGGCATGAGCTCGGAGGCAGTGGAAGGCACATGACCTAGGGCCATAGAGGTCACCGTGGAACTTCAGTGTAGGTGACAGGAAGCCAGACGCCTGCAGGCATGTCCCCCCATCACCACACACACCAAAATGAGACCTTTGAGGCTCATCTGGATTCCCAATTACAGAGGAAAATACAGGGTGTGGTGGGGCACAGAGCTTCCCATGAGAGTTCACATCTGAACTAGGCTTTGAGAGCTGATGAGGAGTTTGCTGGGTGGAGGAAAGAGGAAAAAAGAATTCCAGACATAAAGAAGAGTATTCACAGGTGAAAAATGGCAGAAGAGCAGAACGTGTTCCTGGAATGGCTGGGCATCCAGCCAGCCACAGCTCAGCACAGGAGGAGGTCAGCACGGGAGGATGTCAGCACAGAAAACAAGGCTCAGAAGTAGCCAGGGCCTGTGGCAGCATCTCCAGCTTTGTTAGAAGCACACCGTCATCCTAGAGAACCACGTCAGTCCCTAACAAACCGAAGTCACTTTGTTCCTCAGAGCAGAAGAAATAAGCACGTTCTACGAAGCGTACCGTCCGTTTCCCTGCTCCTCCCCCCCAGCCTCCTCCACTCCTGGAATCTAGGCAGCTGCCTTGGGTAGCAGCGAAACTGCAGAGGATTCTTGAGGTTTTCAGAGAGCATCACCTTCATCTGACAAGCTCTCTATTTCATCTGGGGAAATGAGGTGCTAGTAAATTAATTTCTGAGCTGTCATTGCCAGAAAGCTAAGGACACTGGAGTAATAGGCAGAGAGGACAGAGCCAGGGAGGGAAACAAGGCAGCAGAGGTGGCCAGTTTTGTGAGTACCTGACCCAGGTCTGCCCAACAGACTCATTCCAACACGTGGGCTTCGTTCTGCTGTACAGGCACCATGTCAAAGAGACTCAGTAATTAAAGTAAGAAATGAGAGTTCCCCTGATAAGTTACTATACCCACGACCTCAAAAATGATGGAGAGGTAGCCAGCCTCTGCTGTTAAGTGAACCCAAAAGTAATTACCAGGATACTTTACAGATTATTGAATAAGTCCCTGTAACTGGCACATTGATTTATATAAGACCCAGAGATTTTGAGAGATTTGAGAGAATATTAAGAATCAATCAATATTTTAATTTATTTCAGGGTCCAGGAGACCTCAGCTCCGAAGCAAACTGCTGGGAGGAAACTGTGACCTTTGGAATATAACTGGCTGGCAAGTGGTGGGGGAGAGGGAAGGGGTGCCTGGGACACAAGCCTGTTTAGTAGCAGCTGCGGGGAAGGACTTCTCTGCTCCACAATATTCTCCTTCTTCGTTGCATCTGTCATGGATGTCAGACAGCCAAGGGTGGAGGGTCTCATGGTGAATGTGCTCTGGGGCCCACAGTGAGAAAGGCTTGCTCCTCCAGGACAGAGTCCCCAGGGCCTGGAGACCGTGCCCCTTCCAAGGACACATTACCGTGATCTGGGGACATCTTCCTAGAGCAGAGCCACCTGATGGTACCACATCTTTGAGGGAGAGGCAGCATTTTCTCCACTGGACCATCCTCTTTCCGAGCACCCCCTGACCATGGGAGGAGTGAAGCTTTGTCACACTGCTCTCTAAGCAGCTGAACACCTGTCATAACCACCAACCCTTCTGATTTTCTGTAAGACATAAGCTTCCTTTGGGCAGAGACCACATCTGTTCCTGTGTCCCCAGCACCTGGCATCAGATGAACCTGGCCCAGAATAGGTGAATGTAAAACAAACAAAACATTGAATCAATGAACAGTCAAATGTCGTAGTACAAGAAAAAGTAAATACTCATTCATGAAAATGTGGGGTGTTTTTTTTTAGCTTTTTATTTTGTATTGGGGTAGAGTTGATTAACAATATTGTGATAGTTTCAGGCAAACAGCAGAAGGAACTCATACATATATGTGTATCCATTCTCCCCCAGACTCCCCTCCCATCCAACATCCACATAACACTGAGCAGAGTTCCTTCCATGTGCTATACAGTAGGTCCTTGTTGGTTACCCCTTTTAAATATCGCTGTGTGTACATGTGCATCCCAAACTCCCTAACTATCCCTCTGCCCCTGGCAACCATAATTTCATTCTCTAAGTCTGTGAGTCTCTTTCTGTTTTGTAAGTTCTTTTGTAACATTTCTTTATAGATTCCACATATAAGGGATGTCATATGCTATTTCTCCTCTGTCTGACTTACTAACTCTGTATGACACACTCTTTAGGTCCACTCATGTTACTGAAAAAGGCATTATTTCATTCTTTTTAATGGCTGAGTAATATTCCATTGTGTATATGTACTTCATCATCTTTATCCATTCCTCTGTTGATGGATATGTCGATTGATTCCATGTCCTGACTACTGTAAACAGGGCTGCAATGAACATTGAGGTGCATGTATCCTTTTGGATCATGTTTTTCTCTGGATATATGCCCAGAAGTGGGATTGCAAGATCATATGGTAGCTCTGTTCTCAGTTTTTTAAGGAAGGTCCATACTGCCCTCCGTAGTGGCTATACCAATTTACGTTCCCACCAACAGTGTAGAAGGGTTCCTTTCGCTCCACACTCTTTGGGATCTATGGTTTGCAGATTTTTTGATGATAGCCATTCTGACTGGTGTGAGGTGACATCTCATTGTAGTTTGAATTGCATTTCTCTAAAAATTAGCAATGTTGAACATCTTTTGTGAAAATGTTTGTAGAGGTCACATCATGTATTCAAGTTTCAGCAACAAACAGAGGGCACATTCAAACTGGGTCATGAGAGGAGTTTAGGAGGTGAAAACAGAATGTAGGGAACTGGCCAAGACAGGCAGCACCCCAGGGTTATCATAGTGAGTGGAGACGAAGCTGCTGTCACCCCAAGGCTGATGGAGAGCAGTCATCAGACTTGGAGAGGACCACCAGATGGGAGCTGTGCTTTCACAAGGAAGGCAGCCAGTCGCTCATGATCTGCAGAGAGAGGCTGCAGGGCAGAAACCCTGACCTCATGTCCTCCCTTCTTCACATCTCCCTCGTCCCCCTTGCACCAAAACCAAGTGGAAGCCAGAGGGCAGGGGCACCCCTCACTCCATGTGGAGAAGGGCGGGGAAAAAGCAAAGCACAGAACTGTAGAATTCTGTTGCCAAACTCAACCCCTGTTTACCAGTGCCGAATATAAACATCGTGACCAAGATTCAGGTGAAGTAGCAAAGAGTAGCTTTTATTGCTTTGTCATGCGAGGGGGACCACAATGGTCTAATGCCCTCAGGACTGTAGAGGGTAGTGAGTAATTTTATAGTGACCCACCCGGGAAGGGGTGGTGAGGAATCTTATAGTGTTCAAGGAGCAAGGCAAGATCAGTTCATGGACAATTCTTGGATTGGTTGCCATCAAGGTGAAGTTTTGATCATCATCAAGTTTCTGGTTTAGACTGGTTAGACTGGTTTCTAACCAGTCTAGAGTTTATGTTCCTGTGGTCAGCAGTTTCCATCTGGAGGGGGGCTGCTTCCTGTAAAAACAACTTAGGAATGTGTGTCAAGGAAGATATCTATATCTAGCTATCTATACCTTTCAGAGAACTGAGTCTGATGATTCTGCTATGTGGTAGAATTATAGCCTAAATTGTTAACAGTTTCCTAGAACAACAACCTATTGCTTCTACATCTTATTTTGCCATTATTAACTCATGAATCAGAATTTTACATCAAAAAACAAGGACACAGAGGCTCATACACGGTTTCAGTAACCCCCACTTGTGTTGCCCAGAGTTGCCCACCCAAGAGAAGGGCCAGCCTGGATTACCCAACTGACGGGCCCAATCCAATGGTTCTCAGCAGAAGGAAATTTTGCCCCAGGAGGCATTTGGCACTGTCTGCAGACAGTTTGGATTTTAACAATTTGCAGAGGGAAGGAGGAATGGTGCTGCTGGCATCAGTGGTTGAGGCAAGGGGGAACAGAGAAACATACAAAAATGCATAAGACAGCCCCCACAACAAAGAATTCTCTAGCCCATCAACTGATGAATGGATAAGAAAGCTGTGGTATATATACACAATGGAATATTACTCAGCATTAAAAAAAAATTCATTTGAAGCAATTCTACTCAGATGGACGAAACTGGAGCCCATTATCCAGAGTGAAGTAAGCCAGAAGCAAAAACAACAATACAGTATATTAACACATATATATGGAATTTAGAAAGACAGTAACGAGAACCCAACATGGGAGACAACAAAAGGAACGCAGATGTATAGAATAGACTTGTGGACTTTGTGGATGAGGGTAAGGGTGGGATGAGATGGGAGAAGGGCATTGAAGCATGTTAATTGTCATGTGTCTAATCAATCGCCAGCCCAGGATTGATGCTCGGGACTGGTGCAGGGAGATTTCCCGGGGAGGAGGGAGGAGGGAGGGGGGTTCCAGAGGGGAAGCATATGTAAACCCATGGTGATATCATGACAATGTATGGCAAAAACAATAAAAAAAATAAGTAAATAAAAAATAAAAAGAAAAAAAAAAAAAGAATTCTCTAGGCCACGATGGCGATAGTATGGCCTGATCGAGTGTTCCAGATAAACCCCGGCTCAGCACAGGTGCTGCACAGCCCGTGTATGGGCTGGAGGATGTTGTCCTCCGTCTTCTGGGAAAGGCAACATCACTTGGTTTGACCCAGCCAGCGTGTGCCTTAGAGAAGATGCCATGTCCAGGCAGAAGCCCCTCCTCACTGACCACAGAGTCCCTAGGGTAACCAGTGTGACGGAGAAGACTCTGGGGGACACTGTCCAAGCCCTGGGCCTCCGCAGCCTGGCTCTGCCTTCTCCTGGAGATCAACCCTCCACTCATTCCTCCAGTTTTCAGTTTTATATTCCCACCTTAAAAACATTGTAGAAGTGAATCAAGCCCTGCCATCTGTCCCTTTCACTTTTGTTACATTAGTAACAAAAAGAAGAGTCAGGAAGAGGCTGAATCCAAACTGCAAATCACTCCTTGCTCCTCAGCAGCTGAGACCCCACTAACCAAGGCTGCTTCTCAAGGAAAGGAGTGACCTCTGTTGGGGCCCAGGACAGGGGCCACCTCAACATATACCACAGTGGCATGTTGATTATTTTGACTTTAAGTTACTTAAGAAACAACTGATACAAAAGGGACACTCCGACCCTCTCCTCTGTCTCCCCAAAAGCAGGAAATAGATCGTTCATATGAAAGGTGTCCTCCCTGCATCTGAAGGTGGAAGGAGACCCTCATCACTGAGATGGGGAATTTAGGGCTGAGAAGTCTGTATACACAGATCTGTTCCTTCTTTAATTTACTACTCCAAGCCCAAACTCTGTTTAGAGTCTTCACCAACTGAATACCCAAAATCTAAATTTCTTAGTCCTGTCGATTTCTCACTAATCCATTGTTTCTTTGTCTACAAAGTATAAAAACCGCCTGCTTTGACCACTTGTTAGGTTCCATTTCTATGACATCAATGTGACAAATCAGCAATGTGTTTCTTTTTCTCCTGTTAATCTGCCTTGTGCCAGTGTTACTATTGGTCCAGCCACAAGAACCCAGGAAGGGTAGATGGGAGGGTGCTGGGGAGGGGAGAGTACACAGAATGGGTTCCCATCATGATCTCACAGCAGCCCTGGGAAATAGGGTCTGTTGTTCCTGCTGAGAGATGAGGAAACTGAAGTTTGTCAAGAGGAAGTTCCTAGTCTGAGGTGTACTCCCAACCAGTAGCAAAACAAGATCTTAAGCCATGCACTGAGCCTGTCAACTCTACAGTGGGGACAGAATTGCTTCCTGTCTCATCCTGACAATAACCTGTTAACTCATTCCCACTGGACTTTGGGTACTGTACTGAAAGCTGTTGGGGTTTAAGTCACTGTGGTCCTCAAGAGAGCCCAGTTTTCTCCCTGTCCCCTCTTAGAGAGTTGGTCCTTCCTCTGACCCCTGAGGCCACAAACGGGGAAAGTAAAAGTCTGATTCATACGCTTGTGCTAGAGATGTTCACTGAGAGCCAGCCATGTGCCGGGCGCCCCAGGGATGATGGCCAGAGAACACCACTACAAGGTGGACACCACGATAGCGCCCACTTTACAGATGGGAAACTCAAGGAGGCAAGGACATTACTCAAGCATTCTGTCAACACGAAAAAGAACGTTGCCTGCCATTTTGAAACAGGAGGAAAGGGGGCAGGACACAGCCTCTAAAAGAATGATGCAGCCATATGTGCTGTGTGCTTAGTCGCTCAGTCGTGTCTGACTCTTTGCAACCCTGTGGACTGTAGCTGGCCAGGCTCCTCTGTCTATGGGGACTCTCCAGGCAAGGAACCACAGGACATAACAAAAACTAGTGAGAACCAACTAGGTCCAAGATGGCAGAAGATCCAACTTCCAGTGGACCTTGAGCCTCATTACATGCTCATTGCAATGCTTTAGCATGTAATGACACATTTACAATGTGACATTGTAAATGACACACCCACCAGCTCCATGATGGTTCTGAGACCAACCATCAAAGGCCAAAAAATAAGCAGTAGCTCAATTCTTGGAAATCCCTACCTCTCCTCCAAAATGGTTGGAAAAATCCTCCCCATCATCAGCCTATGAAATCACCCAGCTCAAAAAGGCTAACTCCATATTTTGAGCCTCTCGTTTTCTGAGACGGCCCACACTCTGTCTGTGGAGCACATTCTCCAAAGGCCCCTTTGGCCTCTTGAGACAGACCACATTCTATCTATGGAATGTGTATCTCTCTAAATAAAACCACTTCTTACCCATCCCTTTGTCTCTCATTGAATTCTTTCTGCAATGAGACATCAGGTACCTGAGCTTTATTAGGTACTGAGACTAGGTGTATGGTTTCAATTAAAAGACTGAGTTCAAGTCCCATCTGATTTGCATGGTTTCAGCTTCACAAAAATGTGAATGTACTTAGTGCTACAGAATTCTACATTTAAAAGTGGTTAAAATATTGAGGGAGAATGCATACATGTGCTTGTATGGCTCAGTCCCTTTGCTGTCTACCTGAAACTATCACAGTGTTGTTAATTACCTATTCTCCAATATAAAATAAGAAGTTATTTTTTTAAAAAATGGTTAGAATGTACATGGTATATTATATATATTTTGCTGCAATAAAAAATAAAAGCATAGCTTTTAATATGACTTAAAATTCATAAATCAATTTTTTAAGTCAGGTACTGAAACCCACTCTCTTAAGCATTCCCTATATTAGCCAATTCATCCTACAGTGTCATATCTAAAGAGAGAACAGATTTGCAGTAAGTCAAGAACTAAAATGGTGGAATGGAATTCAGAGATGCAGATAAACTAGGATTCAAAAGTAGAGACAGGCCTGAAGCAAACAGGCTAAGATATTGAAGCTGGGGGAGGGACTTTGAGCAGCCAAGGGCGAGAGGTAATAGCAAAAGGGCTTGCTGAGGATGACTTCCAAATGTGATACTAGCTACTAAACCTCTGGATGCTAGCCAGGTTAGGAGCAGCCTATGCCAGAGGCAAGGAATGATGAGGCATTAACCCAAAACTTTAGGACATTATATTCCTTCTAGAAATTTTGCCCAGGTACCTGGATGTTTTAGAGTTCTACAGATGAGACATGAATTGTACCAGGTAGGCAAAGTGTGGAGCTCAACAACCCCTGGGATAATATTACTGAGCATTAGGAGCCAGCACGGGCTCCCAGAGCTGGCATCAGAGTCCAGGAGGCATATTCAAGATGAAGGCTGCTGGAGAGGGTAGCACAAAGGAATGGAGGTAGCTGGGGCCACATCAAACAAGATTGTGGGTGTCAGTAGTCAGGAAATGAGGCCAGAGGTTGGAAAGTGGGAAGAGCTCATGAAAGCAGTCAAGGAAGAGACTGGACAGGGGAGGGAATGGAGGAGAGGTAGAGGCTGATGCTAAGCAGGTCAGAATATGGAAGAAGACAGCAGCTAGAGAGATGTGGGTTCATGAGCTAAGTCAGCATGAGCAGACAGATGATCTGGACTCTCTCTTTACATAGGACCTAGGGTCTGCTCCAGACCAGTGTGCGCTGTGCTAAGTCACTTCAGTTGTGTCTGACTGTTTCCAACCCTTTGGACTATAGCCCTCTAGGCTTCTTTGTCCACGGGATTCTCCAGGCAAGAATACTGGAATCAATTGCTGTCCCACTCCAGAGGATCTTCCTGACCTAGGGATCAAACCCAAGTCAGACCAGAGACAGGTCTTAAAAGGGACTGGCTTTCATGAGTCCCATCCCTTTGCATCCACAACTAGTCTAGGGAGGGTACAATGATCATCTCTAGAAAAACTCAATGTGCTGGCACAGACCCAGGAGATCCAGCATCTCACCCCAGATATACCCGGGTCTCAGGGCTCCTACAGGCTTCCTTGGTGATTCAGAGATAAAGAATCTGGCTGCCAATGCAGGAGACACCAGTTCGATTGATTCCTGGGTCAAGAAGAGGCCCTGGAGAAAGAAATGGCAACTCACCCCAGTATTCTTGCCTGGGAAATCCATGGCCAGAGGAGCCTCGAGGGCTACAGTCCTTGGGGTTGCAAAGACTCAGACATGACTGAGCCACTAAACAACAACAAACGAGCCCCGGTTACTTACCAGTAAAGTGGGGGTGATACTAGCTCCCAACAACCTCATAGGCATGTTCTACGGATCAAGTGAGAAAACATGGGTGCCCATTTTATGACATCTGCTGTAGGTGATTCATTTGTATGTGGGCTTTTTTTTTTTTTTTTTTTCCGGGAAGAGGCATCTCAACCACTAGGAGAAAAGAAACCATGTGACTTCAGAAACAGGCAAGGACTGGAGAGGTGAGGAAATGGTGCCTTGCTTTATCCTAATGAAATTACCATATTCTAATTAAAAAACAGAACCGGAGGTTTATAAAGCTTCTGCTGCTAGAAGCCAGAGGCAGGAAGAGAACTATGTTGTGAACAGAGATTATGATTAATCAGGGACCATGCCAGGCCCTAGGCTGTTGGACTATGTGAGATTTGGAAGGTCAAGAAGCAGAGACCCCAAGCCAGAGAATTTGGATGGTTGGTGGGAGCTAGTGATGGGGGCAGAATTTTTTCCCTAAACCATTTGCTAACTAGCTCATCCATCCAGACACCATCCATTTCCAATGGGCTCCATAAACACTCCCCACTGCTCTTGGTCCCTCCCTGCCTGTCCAGTCTATAAATAAATTTCATTAAACAGCAATAATAATGGGTACTAAGAGTTAAGCAAGATAGTAAAATATATAATTAAAAAATAATAATAAACAATAATGATTGCTTCCTATAGGCCTGATACCAAGTTTAACACTTTGTTTCTATTATCTTGTTGAATCTTAACAATTGTGTTTTATAGGCAAAGACTTTGAAGTTTTCAGAGGTTAAATAACTTGTCTAACATTATCCCCACTACCAGTAAGAGGAAGACCTGGGATTTGAATCCAAGTCTGTCTGGTGCCAAAATTAAGCACATTAGTCCACAGTGCCTTTGATATCTTGAGGGCCAGCAAGAGTACTGGGCATAATCCTGCCTGTTACATAAATAATTAAGTATGATGGAAAAAGAAATGTCCCTAGGATGACCTGGAGAATTTAAGGTCACTTAAAGAACAGGATTGAGTAACCTAAATCCATTGAGGATTTCATTGGGGAAAGCATGTAAACAAACTTAGGAATATCCACAGGGTGCTTGGCCAGCAGCTGTACATAGCATTCCCCCAGGACTAATTTCCATGTATTGGCTCTTGGTATAAAGACTTGAGTGAACAGCTATAGTAATAGGTAGGTTAATCTGCCCCGATATTTACACTTTGTGAACTGTGGAGCAGAGGCAATAAAGGTTTTGCCAAAGTAGAGTAGATTCTGAGATGCCATCTCTGCTTTAATTATTCCTGGAGAAAAGCACTTGTTTCATCTGTGAGTCTGGGTATATTGCAGAGGAAACAGAATATGAAGCTCGCACAGGGACTAAGTGGCTGGACCAGTCTTGTCACTTCTTTCTCAAGGCTTGAGGAAAGGTTTATAGGCGCGGTGGCAAAGAAAACCATCCATCACCTGCCAGCCTCCACAAGCTTCAGAGTCAAATTAGGATTTGAAGATGGCTTCCCTGCATCACCAAAGGTAAATTACTAGAACTAGAAGTTTCCAGAGCACCATTCTTTGCAAGCCTTTTGGTAAAGTATTTATTCAAGAGACTAAAATCATGGTCCAGGTAAGCCTTCTTTTTTGTTTCCTGGAGAAAAGCATACTGGCCAAGTTTAGAAGCTGGTATGGGCCCTTTAGGGCTTCCCTGGCAGCTCAGTGATAAAGAATCTGCCTGCCATGGAAGGGACATGGGAGATGCGGGTTTGATCCCTGGGTTGGGAAGATCCGCTGGAGGGGGAAATGGCAACCCTCTCCAGTATTCTTGCCTGGACTTTGCCATGGACAGAGGAGTCCGGCTGGCTACCGTCCATGGGGTCGCAAAGAGTCGGACATGACTTAGCAACAACAACAATGGACCCTTAAAAAGCTTGACAATCAGGCTGTTTTGCTTTCTTTCCCTATTTGTTTCCTTTCTGACAATATCCAGGAGACATTTTCGATGATATGATGGAAGCATCAGAGACTTACAGGAGAGACTGGATTCACATCTGATCTCCCCATACAAGCTCTGAGATCCTGGCAAGATCACTTACTCTCTCCGAGCATCCCTGAAAATCCATAAAGTGTACATTTGCAGAGATGTCAGAACAAACTGTATGTAAGGTGATTCTCTGGTAGTCTTTGCTTGAAGTTAATATAGAGTCTAAATACCATTTTAATGTGAAATAGAAGATATATACAGAAAAATATATATTCAAAAGGGAACGGCAGAGAAAAAGAAAAAATGTAGAGGGCAGTGAAATCAATTTCCAGGTGAAGATGTAGGTAAGAAGTCAGCAAACTTTCTATTTTTAAGAACCAGAGAGTAAATACTTAACTGATTTGGTCGCTTTAGCGACTATTTAACTCTGTCATAGTGTTGTGAAAGCAGCCATAGACTATAGCACATGACTTTGTCCCAATAAAACTTTATTTACAAGCACCAGATGGAACTTCTCTTTGCAACCATGCAGAGGTCCAATGGTTACAATTTCACCTGCCAGTGCAAGGGGTGTAGGTTCAATCCCTGGTCAGAAAGCTAAGATCCCACATGCCTCATGGTTGAAAAACCAAAGTGTAAAACAGAAACAATATTGCAACAAATTCAATAAAAACTTTAAAAAAAATGGTACACATCAAAAACCGATTTTTTTTTAAATAAGCACCAGACTCAGGTGATGACCTCTGATTTAGATGATTATCAGGATGTCAGAAGCCATGTCATGCTTTCACCTCGATAGCAGTAACATTGCCTTGATTTTAGAGCAATCAGTTCCCTACTTTATTATAGTTTTACTACCTAAGCATACATCCCTAAACACTAGCATTTTGCCTGGTTTTTGAACTTGTATAAAAATCATACATTAATTAGCCTTCCCAGATGGTGCAATGATAAATAATCTACCTGCCAATGCAGGAGACACCAGAGATTCGAGTATAATCCTTGGGTCTGGAAGATCTCCTGGAGGAGGAAATGGCTACCCACTCCATTATTCTTGCCTGGACAATGCCATGGACAGAGAAGCCTGGAGGGTTACAATCCATAGGGTTGCAAAGAGTCTGACATCACTGAGCTTGCACACACACATTAATTATTCCTTTGAGTCAAGCTTTTCCATCAAATATTGTTGACATACCACTGTAGATAATTTAACTTTGCTGTCCATATACATTTAGATTGTTCCTTCTTGGGGACTATGGTGAATAATGCAACAATGAATACCCTTATACAAACCTCTTGGTCTTCCTGTGCACAAATTTTTGTTGGGTATAAATCTAGGAGTGAAATTTTGAACTCATATGGCATGTGTACATTCAGTTTTGAAATATAAGAGGTTCAATTGTTCCACATATACTCCAGCATTTAGTATTACCAGACTTTGAAAATGTATCCATTCTGGTTGAATGTGGAGTATTTCATGGTTTTAATTTACATTCTCTGGTTACTAATGGAGTCTATGTGTTTGTTTGCCATTTGATATCTTCATTTGTGAAGTGCCTATCAAGACTTCTGCCTATTTTTGTACTTTTCTGATTGTCTTTTCCTTACTGGTTTGTAGAAGTTCTTTTGACATATCTAGTCTCAGTTCTTTGTCTATTTTATATATAGCAAATATTTTCTCCCACTCTTGGTTTAATTTTCACTTTTTAAATGATGTTATTTCATGCAAAAATGGTTCAATAAAGGACAGAAATAGTAGGGACCTAACAGAAGCAGAAAATATTAAGAAGAGGTGGCAAAAATACACAGAATTGGACAAAAAAAAATCTTCATGACCCAGATAATCACAATGGTATGATCACTCACGTAGAGCCAAATATCCTGGAATGTGAAGTCAAGTGGGCCTTAGGAAGCATCACTACAAACAAAGCTAGTGGAGGTGATGGAATTCCAGTTGAGCTATTTCAAATCCTGAAAGATGATACTGTGAAAGTGCTGCACTCAATATGCCAGAAAATCTGGAAAACTCAGCAATGGCCATAGGACTGGAAAAGGTCAGTTCTCATTCCTATCTCAAAGAAAGGCAATGCCAAAGAATGCTCAAACTACCACACAATTGCACTCATCTCACATGCTAGTAAAGTAATGCTGAAAATTCTCCAAGCCAGGCTTTAGCAATACATGAACCGTGAACTTCCAGATGTTCAAGCTGGATTTAGAAAAGGCAGAGGAACCAGAGATTAAATTGCCAACATCTGCTGGATCATCGAAAAATCAAGAGAGTTCCAGAAAAACATCTATTTCTGCTTTATTGACTATGCCAAAGCCTTTGACTGTGTGTATCTCAATAAACTGTGGAAAATTCTGAAAGAGATGGGAATACCAGACCACCTGACCTGCCTCTTGAGAAACCTGTATGCAGGGCAGGAAGCAACAGTTAGAACTGGACGTGGAATAACAGACTGGTTCCAAATAGGAAAAGGAATACATCAAGGCTGTATATTGTCACCATGCTTATTTAACTTCTCTGCAGAGTACATCATGAGAAACACTTGGCTGGAGGAAGCACAAGCTGGAATCAAGATTGCTGGGATAAATATCAATAACCTCAGATACGCAGATGACACCACCCTTATGGCAGAAAGTGAAGAAGAACTAAAGAGCCTCTTGATGAAAGTGAAAAAGTTGGCTTAAAGCTCAACATTCAGAAAACTAAGATCATGGCATCCAGTCCCATCACTTCGTGGCAGATAGATGGGGAAACAATGAAAACAGTGAGATAATTTATTTTCTTGGGCTCCAATATCACTGTAGATGGTGACTGCAGCCATGAAATTAAAAGAAGCTTGCCCTTGGAAGAAAAGCTATGACTAACCTAGACAGCATATTAAAAAACAGAAACATTACTTTGCCAACAAAGGTCCATCTAGTCAAAGCTATGGTTTTTCCAGTAGTCATGTATGAATATGAGAGTTGGACTCTAAAGAAAGCTGAATGCCAAAGGATTGATACTTTTCAACTGTGGTGTTTGAGAAAACTCTTGAGAGTCCCTTGGACTGCAAGGAGATCCAGCCAGTCCATTCTAAAGGAAATCAACCCTGAATATCCATTGGAAGGACTGATGCTAAAATTGAAACTCCAATACTTTGGCCACCTGATGCGAAGAACTGACTCATTTTGAAAAGACCCTGATGATGGGAAAGATGGAAGGTGGGAGGAGAAAGGGACGACAGAGGATGAGATGATTGGATGGCATCACCAACTCAATGGACTTGAGTTTGATCAAGCTTCAAGCATTGGTGTTGGACAGGGAAGCCTGGCATGCTGCAGTCCTTGGGATTGCAAAAAATTGAACATGACTGAGTGACTGAACTGAACTGAAATGTCCTGCTCCTCATCAAACTTTTCCCTTAGATTTAACATTTATGAGTGATTTGTCTGATCCAGTCTTTACTCTGATGGTTATAAAATGGTGAGTTTCCACTTTCACTGCTCCCTTGCATTTACCAGTTCATATTCCATTATGAGAAAATATTTGCAATGTATTGATGAAATCTCTCTTCTCATCTATCGATCTAACTAGCCATTTATCTATTCATGGACTTATAATTCCTATTTAATATAACAGGTTATAGTCCATTAAAATCTACCTTGGATGCCCCCACTTTCAAAGCAGTTTCTATATCTTTTGTGACATGCTCAAATTCTTTTTTTTTTTTTAACACTCTCTTATTTTCTGGCACAAAAAGATGTTCAGGTTTATCTTGTACCCTCCTTGATGCTGTCCAGGAATTAGCTATTTCTCCAAAGATACTTGGTTTCTCTTAGTGAGGAATGGTATTTAGAAGCCAAGACTTTGGCACTGAGTGTACTCATTGCTACTGGAGTGCTATTGCTTCTTTTCCATATATTTATCTAGGGAATATTTATATATAAGAAATCATGAGTTTATATTGGTACTTAAAATTCCAGTCCAGCCCTATAGAGTTCTTCCTCACATTTTCTCACTTAATATTAAATCTCTTCCACATTGAAAATCTTAGCCTCCATTTACTCAACCATTCAGTCCTACAATGTACTTTTAAAAGCTGGTTTTTAGTTTGTTTGTTGGCTGCACTGCACGGCAAGAAGGGATCTTAGTTCCTCAACAAAGGATCCAACCCATGCCTCCTACAAGGGAAGCATGAATTCTTAACCACTGGACTTCCCAGGAGGTGCTAGTGGTAAAGAACCTGCCTGGCAATGCAGGAGATGTAAGAGACATGGGTTCAATCCCTGAACTAGGAAGATCCCCTGGAGAAGGGCACAGCAACCAACTCCAGTATTCTTGCCTGGAGAATCCTATGGACAGAGGAACCTGGCAGACTACAGTCCTTGGGGTTGCAAAGAGTTGGACACAACTGAAGCAACTTAGCACAGCACAGACCCACTGAACTTTCAGGGAAATCCCCCCCAAAATTGATTTCAAAATAGCTTTACCAACACAATCAAAAACATTTGTAGTTCTTTTATTCCCCTAAATCAAGAGTATATATTATAGTCAAAGAGTTGTGCTCAAATTATTTTGAATTAGTTATCTTTTCCCTCTGACATGGTTATGTTATTAATTCAAGATACAGTTGAGTTTACTTTTTTCTTTTTGCATTTAGTTTTAACTTTCCCATTCACAATCACTTAATTTTGCTTTTTCAAGTTTATAAAACATAAATATGCTTCCAAAAGTCAAATCTATGCAAAAAGACATTACAAAGAAGTGATAGTCTTTCCCTTGCCCTCTTCATCCCATTCTTCCTCAGCTTTGGAAGTAATCAATTTTATTTATTTGTTTCTTTTGACAAAAGTAAGCAAATATATACATATTTCAATATTACTCCTTTCTTACACAAAAGATGGTATGTTGTACATGCTCTTTTATTTGGTTTTTGTCATTTAACAATATATCCTGGAAATTACTCTGATTCCATTCACAGGGATAAACTTCATTTCTTTTTTACAATTACATGAACTCCATTGTGTACATGTGCTATGGTTTATTTTGGCCAATCTCCTATATTTGAGCATTTAAGTACTTTCCAATATTTTGCAATTATACAAAAATGCAGCAATGAAAACCTTGTATATATTGTTGGCAGTGTATTTCCCATGCAAAGTCCTAGAAATAGGATTGCTGGACCCAAGACTTAGCAAATATGTAGTTGTGTGATGTATTTCCAACTTTCCCTCCTTGGAAATTGTACCATTTTTCATTCTCAGCAATGTGTGAGGCTTCCTATTTTCCTGAAACCTCACCAAGTAGGTATATTATCAAACTTTGGAATGTTTACCAATCTGATGCATGAAATGTAATATCTTGGTTTAGTTTAAAAGTGCATTCTTTTATTATGAGTGAAACTGAATATTTTTCTTACATTTTAGGGCCATTTTAGAGACTTTTATAAACTGGTTGCTTATAAATTTTGTCATTTTACTAACAGATTTTTGGTCTCTCCCTCCACTCAATTTTTAAAATTTCTTTATATGTTAGAGATATCAATCCACATTTGTGATATATATAGCAAATATTTGTTCTAATTTCTCAATTATCTTTTCAGTTACTTATGGCATTTTTTGTCATTAAAAAGTTGGAGTATAATTTTTGCAGTCAGACATTGATTTTTTTTGTTTTTTGCATTTTGTACTTTTTATATTTTGAGTTATAGCCTCCCCACACTCAGATCACAGAGGAATTCACCCAAATTTTCTTCTAGTACTTATAAACATACTTAATATTATATTATAAACATACTTAATATTGTATGTTTAGAAATGTGACCCATTTCAAGTTTATTCTTACATATGTGTACAAGAAGAATATAAATTCATCTTTTTTAAATGGCTATCTTATTTTCATACATTTATTAAAAAATAATTCCTTACTCCAGTAATTTGAGATATCATCTATATTAAGTATGCAATTTCCATATGCACTTGGATCTGTTTCTGTAAATACTTTCAAGTCAAACAAAATACATCTGTGAACTAAATTTGCTTTCCCACTGCCACAGACCTGTGGTCCCTAAACTAAAGAATGATGTATTTCTGCCCTTAAGAAGTTTTATGGTAGTAGCAATCATTTACTCCCAGTTGGGGATAGAACCTTAAGGATTATTATTGAGTTTTGATAGTAACAATAGCTAATATCTATATAGTCTATATACAAAGAGAAGAAAAAGGCAAAGGAGAAAAGGAAAGATATTCCCATTTGAATGCAGAATTCCAAAGAATGGCAAGGAAAGATAAGAAAGCCTTCCTTAGCGATCAATGCAAAGAAATAGAGGAAAACAATAGAATGGGAAAGGCTAGAGACCTTTTCAAGAAAATTAGAGATACCAAGGGAACATTTCATGCAAAGATGGGCTCAAAAAGGACAGAAATTGTATGGACCTAACAGATGCAGAGGATATTAAGAAGAGGTGGCAAGAATACACAGAAGAACTGTACAAAAAAGATCTTCATGACCCAGATAATCACGATGGTATGATCACTCACATTCAGCTAGAGACAGACATCCTGGAAGGTGAAGTCAAGTGGGTGGGCCTTAGAAAGCATCACTACAAACAAAGCTAGTGGAGGTGATGGAATTCCAGTTGAGCTATTTCAAATCCTGAAAGATGATACTGTGAAAGTGCTGCACTCAATATGCCAGAAAATCTGGAAAACTCAGCAATGGCCACAGGACTGGAAAAGGTCAGTTCTCATTCCTATCTCAAAGAAAGGCAATGCCAAAGAATGTTCAAACTACCACACAATTGCACTCATCTCACATGCTAGTAAAGTAATGCTGAAAATTCTCCAAGCCAGGCTTCAGCAATACATGAACCGTGAACTTCCAGATGTTCAAGCTGGATTTAGAAAAGGCAGAGGAACCAGAGATCAAATTGCCAACATCTGCTGGATCATCGAAAAATCAAGAGAGTTCCAGAAAAACATCTATTTCTGCTTTATTGACTATGCCAAAGCCTTTGACTGTGTGTATCTCAATAAACTGTGGAAAATTCTGAAAGAGATGGGAATACCAGACCACCTGACCTGCCTCTTGAGAAACCTGTATGCAGGGCAGGAAGCAACAGTTAGAACTGGACGTGGAACAACAGACTGGTTCCAAATAGGAAAAGGAGTACGTCAAGGCTGTAAATATACACCCTGCTTATTTAACTTCTATGCAGAGTACATCATGAGAAACGCTTGGCTGGAGGAAGCACAAGCTGCAATCAACATTGCCAGGATAAATATCAATAACCTCAGATATGCAGACGACACCACCCTTATGGCAGAAAAAGCTTCTTGCTGAAAGTGAAAGAGGAGAGTGAAAAAGTTGGCTTAAGGCTCAACATTAAGAAAACTAAGATCATGGCATCTGATCCCATCACTTCATGGCAAATAGATGGGGAAACAGTGGCAGACTTTATTTTGGGGGGGCTCCAAAATCACTGTAGATGGTGATTGCAGCCATGAAATCAAAAGACGCTTACTCCTTGGAAGGAAAGTTATGGCCAACCTGGATAGCATATGAAAAGCAGAGACATTACTTTGCCAACAAAAGTCCATCTAGTCAAGGCTATGGTTTTTCCAGAAGTCGTATATGGATGTGAGAGTTAGATAGTAAAAAAGGCTGAGTGCCTAAGAACTGATGCTTTTGAACTGTGATGTTGGAGAAGACTCTTGAGAGTCCCTTGGACTGCAAGGAGATCCAACAAGTCCATCCTAAAGGAGATCAGTCCTGAGTGGTCATCGGAAGGACTGATGTTGAAGCTGAAACTCTAATACTTGGCCACCTCATGCGAAGAGTTGACTCATTGGAAAAGACCCTGGATGCTGGAAAAGGATTGGGGGCAGGAGGAGAAGGGGATGACAGAGGATGAGATGGCTGGATGGCATCACTGACTCAATAGACATGGGTTTGGATAGACTCCGGGAGCTGGTGATGGACAGGGAGACCTGGCGTGCTGTGGTTCATGGGGTTGCAAAGAATCGGACATGACTAAGCGACTGAACTGAACTGATATAGTCTATATTATATGCTAAAAATTCCTTTAAAGATATTACATATATTAATTTAATCCGTAAAACAATATTATGACGAAATCCTTCATCATCCTTATTTTATAGATGAGAAGACTGAAACACAGAGAGATTAAGAGGATTGATCAAGGTAGTAAATAGCAGAGCTGGGATTCAGAGCCTAGCAGTCTGATGCTAGAGTCCTCAGTCTTTACCACTATACAACTCTGTCTCTCTAGATCCAGAGGAAAAAGGAACACCAGTTTTGGAAGCTGAAATTCTTGACTAGGTTTCACTTGGTTCAGTGACTGTGCAATCTACAAAGAAACAGAAAGAAATGTTCTCTTTTTTGTGAGTACTCTGAGGCGCTCTGTTCCTTAAACTCACTGTGCTGTCATTCTGTCTATTGCAAACTGGGATGCGTCTGAATGTCAATTCAATTAGTAAATGTATAATTGTTGTCTTCATAAACCATACTTTGACATTTAATATGCCAAACTCGATCATTTTATGAGCAAGCCAAGTATTCCATAATGCATTTTTATGTTCTGCAGCTATCAAGATGGCTTCATATTTAGAGTGCTTGGGAAAAAAAAAACATATCATAAATTTCAATTTTCCCTAAAATTGCCTTTTTAAATGAAGCAGGAAAAAATGATACTCCTGTCAATTTCTCTCCTCTAGTAGGCTCAGAATTCCTGAAAAGTTGTAATTGCTCAAAGATTGAGGGTCCTTGTGCAGCTCTGAAGATTCACACATATCAGAGCATGTCTACAGCTCTGTACTCTCTGCGGGCTTGTGGGGTTGTTCATGTATTCATAAGACTGGAGAAGACAGACTCACTCCCAAATTTTAAATAGTTTAAATGCTCAATAGTACACAGTCTCAGAGCCCTACCAAGTGCTTACTAGTCAAAGGACCTTGCTAGTGAGGAGATGAGATAGTCCTGAGGCAGGTGGAATCTCTGAGTAGCTATACTGAAGGTCAGAGGAAGGAGTGAGTGGGTCTGTGGGCTCAAGATGACTGGAAATTTGCACCCTGCAAAGCTCACCCACTCCTTCCTTAGGACTCTGGTGGTAATAGACTTCTCATATCCCGGAAGCCATGCCTGTCCACTTGTAAATACAAACTGAGTGAGAGGTTGGCAGGACACTTCATCAGGAACCTCTGAAGACTCAGAAAAATCTCTGCGGAAGGGACAGTGGTGGGGCCAGACAGGGAAGGAGAACATGCACCATGCTTTTGAGGGGCAGGAAAAATAAAAGAAACACGTCATTCAAGAGTGTTTATTGGCTCAGGCTGTCACACCCCGAACACAGTGAATGGGTTTGGGGGAATGGGGGGATGGAGAGATAGAACAAGGAAGAAAATCAGTAAGATCAGTGAAACAGAATAGAGAGTCAACAGTAGACCAAATATCTATGAGAATCAAGTTCACAGTAGAGGTAGCAAACTATGATAATTCGATAAACTATTTGATACAAAACATTGACCATGGTGAAACCATAGTTAATGCATTTGGGAGGCTCTGAGCAACTCTGGTTCTTTATGTCTCAGTGCAGAAATTTAGTGGGAGGCAAAGTGATAGACGGACTTCCCAGGTGGCAGTAACAGTAAAGAACCCACCTGCCGACCGATGCTGGAGATGCAAGGTCGATCCCTGGGTCAGGAAGATCCCCTGGAGAAGGGAAAAGCAACCCACTCTAGTACACTTGCCTGGAGAATCTCCATGGACAGAGGAGCCTGGCAAGCTACAGTTCACATGGTTGCAAAGAGTCAGACACGACTGAAGTAACTTAGCATGCACACATGCTCAGAGTGTGTAATAAGAAGTGATTTATTAGACTAGAATGCTTGTGAGGCTTCCTAGTGGTGCCCCGAAAAATTAGTGGGCTACAGTTTTATAATCAAAGGAAAAGTGGGAGAAGACCACTTTCTTCCTCATTCTTGAGTAGATAGATGTCAAGCTTCTATCATCAGCTTCTCCTCCATGGTCAAGCAGGGGATTTTTCCTGTCCCTATATGGTCAAGCCAGGACTGTCATGGCACAATGAAAATGAGCAAAAAGATGGTAATCTATACTAAAAATGGTAAATCATGTCAGGTTTCAGTAGACTATCATGATTTTCTTATGTCTTTGTTTTTAGTGTGTACAGAGGAGCATGTCTTAGGAATCATTAACTTCCTGAGTTCACTGGGCAGGATGTGGATCTCATTCCACCATTGTTTTATTGTTTGGGGTCATGCCTTTATGCCTCTGCTGCCTGGGTTTGCTGCTAAGCAAGCCTGCTTGATTTTGTGGTTAAGCAAACCAGCTTTCTTAAGTGATCATTAATTCACAGAGATCTCCCTTTTTTTTTTTTTCTTTACTTACAGTCCCCTAGTGGGATTAACTATTTAGCTACTTATTTTGTCCCTTTACTCTGTCCCTATCAATTGGGTCAAAATAGAGTCAGGTCTCCATAAAGAAAATACTTTCTAGAATGCAACTATCAAAAAATTACCACATTGAAAAATACTATATAGAAAAACAAGCATTAGATAAATTAAAGATTTGAATTTGAATATTTTTTATAAAAAAGCAAAACATTCAGGAAAAAGTAACAGTATGTGAGCAGATTTATAAAATTTTGTTTCCCCAAACCTATATAAGTGCACAAAAATAAGAAATGATAAATATAATATTGACATTTCAAGAAATACTCTAGAACTAAAAAAAAAAAAAAAATTGACTCTAGGAATTTACAGAGACAGTGCAAAGCAGAACCAAGGACACTGAAAAGAAAATCTTACCAATATCCCCCTTTGATATTCAGTTTGGAGTGATGGAGAGGCTGGGACTAGAAGTATCCAGAGGGAATGTGCGATATTCCACCTAGGGACCCCTTTCCCCAACTTGCAAAATTGCTGAGCAGAGTGTGGGGGAGGAATAGCAAGAGTAGATACCCTAAGGCTAACTGTCAAAAGGCCCAGTGGGGAAGAAGAGAAATAATAACACCATTTCAAACCAAAAGCCAGGAACCTCTAGAATTTTATGCAAGCACAGCCAGCTCACCTCAAGCAGAGAGAGTGAACTACAGACTAATGAATATATTCATGGGGGAATCTGGCCCCAGATGAGCACTGTTCTCCAGAGCAATGAATCCACCTAAGACTTTCATCTCAGTAACTAATGCAATCAGTTATACAGAGAGTGAGTGTTGCAATGCTTTGAATTAAAATGACATGAGGAAAAAACACATAAATTAGAACAAAAATCACAGCCCATACCAACAAAACCTTGAAAGTTGGGAGATGCGAGGAAAGTTTATGCATTAATTTTTTTAGTTTTCATGGCAGGTGGAGCTGTCTGTTGATATCGCTTCATCTACAAAATTGAGACTCTGAGACCTAAATTATGTTTAACTGTGTCCTTTAAGTGTACAGCCTGGATTACTAAGCAGTGGAGCTGAAAAACCTGTTGTATATCTTCCAAATTAGCAAAGCAAAATATAAAAATCAGACAATAGCAAGTGATAGAAAACTCAGAAATAGTAAGATGGAATTTAAAGAGCAGAAAATAGAAAACAGATGACAGAAATAAGACTAAAAACATCTGATATGACAAAGAGTGTTGAAGCAAGACATTAACCTAATACATTAAAAGAATTCTCAGATTGAGTCAAATAAACTAATCTAGCTCTATATAAAACAACACATCTTGTACTAGACATTTTTTATTTGCTCTCCAGGTCCACTATCTCCATTCTCCACTATTTTGTTAACCTGGAAGCCAGCCAACACCAATGTATCACCACGCTGCCTTGCCCTCAGACTTCCAATTGAGTTTGGTCATAGGAGGCACCAATAGGAGCTCTGAGGAAGGGAAGAAAATGAAGTTAGAGCATTTCCTGGGCTTCTTCTTGCAGAGTCACCATGCTGGTTGCCTCTTGACACCAAAGTCCACCACTCCCATCAGGCAGACCCTTCTCTGCAGTTTCCAGTAACTGATGCAGTGGTGATAATGGCACCCCATCGCTAAGTTCAAGGATACTGCACTGTTACCACTTTTCCACATACGCGTACCTTTGAAAATGGTTCTTCCATTAAATCCTCATTAAATTATCCAATTTTTGAGCATGGTGCCAGTTTTCTACCAGGACCCCAGCTGATACACACTCAAATAAAGCTATTCATAAAGCTGAAAGTAAACAAACAGGGGGAAGAAATCTAGGTAAATTTAAAGAAAAAGAAGTCAGGGTTTGTCATCCATAGAAAATGTTGAATTCAAAGAAAGAACATTAAATGAGATTTAAAAGACCATAGTATAATGGTAGGGAGTAAGAGCCACATTAAAGTAAAATTGTCTTGAGTCTATATAAATTATATAGAATTGAAATATATGAAGCCAAAAGTTGCTGGAAATGCAAACCAAAAGAGGCCAAATGGACATTTTAATATCTAGTGGCCTTTAAAGCTCCAGTTAAACATTAGTGGGAAAACTGGTGAAATATGAAAAAAATCTGTAAGTTAGGCAATTGAATTGTACTAATATTAATTTCTTGGCTTTTATAACGTACAGCAGTTATGTTGACTAATATCAGGGATGCTTTGTGAAAAGTGCATGCAACCTATCTGTACTACATTTGCAAACTTTTCTATAAATCTAAAATGTTTCAAAATAGAAAGTTTAGAAGAACATCAACTTAATAAAGGGTAAGAATATAGAAAGTCTGAATGACATAATTAAGAGTTTCAACTCAAGAACAGAAACTACTCTCTATTCTCACATGGCCATGATATGCAAAAGTTCTCTGAATATTAGACCAAAGAACCCTCAAAAATTAAAAAGTAAAACACTGAACCATATTACTATCCATAATTCAAAATTAAAGTAGAAACAAAACAAAATCTCTGACCATTTTAAAACTTTTTCCAATACTATAAACAACTCCTAAGATTAAGAAGAACTCAAGGAAATTTCCTGTCAGTCCAGCGGTTAGGACATGGCACTTTAATCGCCACAGCCTGGGCTCCAAACCTGCTTGGGGAACTAAGATGCGGACAGTTGGCATAGCATGGTCAAAAAGAAAAAGAAATCAAAACCACAATTGCAGAAAGCAGTAGTTATTGCTGGCTGCATTTCCTGTAATTATTTTTCTTCCTTCCTTATTTTGAACCTTCCCTTGCTTCTTCTCATGTATGCCCTCTTCTCTCTGCTTCAGGACATCATCTGCTTCAGGTGAGGTATGCTCTTGATTGGCTTCAATCAAATCAGTGGTCTCAGTCCCACTGCCAGTGATTTTAAGAACAGACACATAAAATAATCCTAGCAAATGAACTTCAGAGAGAAGTCTGATGAATGACTTCTGGGAAAGGCTTTGTTGTTGTTTAATCACCAAGTCGTTTTCTGACTCTTTGTGACCCCATGGACTGTAACCCACCAGGCTCCTCTGTCCATGGGGTTTCCCAGGCAAGAATACTGGAGTGGGTTGCCATTTTCCCCTTCAGGGAACCTTCCTAACTCAGGGATCAAACCCATGTCTCCTGTGTTGGCAGGCGTATTCTTCACCTCTGAGCCACCTGGGAAGCCCCTGGGAAAGGGTTACTTCTTTGCTAAAAAGAAAGTCTCTTTTCTGCATCTGGAAGTTGTCAAGGGCATGTGACACTCAAAGCTGCACCCTGAAAATAACTAGCATAAAGGTATCACTGAACTTCTGAATAAACTAGCTCCATAATATTCCCGCTTCCAACTCCTTGTTAGAAATAACTCCTTGAGGCATTTGAATCAAGATTTTCTTTTATTTGCTGCTGAAAGAACCCTAACTAATATATATAATCTCTAGCAAATAATGAAAATGAAAACATTATATGCTAAAGTCTATAGGGTACAGTCAAAACATTATTTAGAGGAAAAATCCTCCCTTTGATCTTTTTCATTTCCAATATACACACTCTGCCTCTAACAGATTAAGTACTCAGATCAAGAAGTCAGAAAAAAGAAAGGAAATACAGTGTCAAGGAAGGTGGGAGAAAATAATTTTAAAAGATATTCAGTGTTTTCTCTATTGCCAAGCAAATGCTTCATCTAAGCCGACAACTTCCTTTGGGCTAGAGCATTTCCTCCTTCTCAGCTTCCCTGTTACCCCTTGACCTCAGCGGCAGATTTTGTCCCTCTTCCACTCCCAAGGCAGGGAGGGTAAATGGTTAAGTCAAGCCCTTGTCCCAGCTATTCTGGTAAGGCAAGCATGTACCAGACCTCTGCTACACCTTGTTCCTCAAACCATTTTGCTTATCCCCAGATAATCAGAAGCTGATTATACTTTTAAAGTTACTAATACATGATAAAGAAAGATTCCAACTCAAATATTGTAGGGAAAAGAGCATTAAAAAGCACAGAATCTTTAGAACCCAGTAAAAATCCACACTAAGCCAGAATAGATAAATTCCCCTAGCCTCTCCAGTAAGCATGCCTATTAGCTCCTTATGAGGAACCAGTGGATGTTTTCATCAGAACACTTCCTAGATCATGTATAACTGGCTACACATATTTATGTTGAGGTCAAGTAGAATACATTCCTGAATATGAATTCAGAAATTCTCCAGTTCTTTTTGCCAGTCTCTTCAGAACTTACATTGAAATGCCGTATAGTTAAAGACATATGTTCAGACTTGGAAGACCTAATCTGACTAAATCAATGTCCTAATCTCAGAATGGGCAAAAACAAATAAGAAGTTCCCCTACCTTGTCATAATTATCATCATCATTGTCATCATCATCACAAAAAGAACAACAACAATAATAATAGCAGATAACTTCTACTGAGCACTTGCCATATGGCAGAATCTCTACTAAGCACTCTGTATACATCATGTCCTTTAATCCAAACAAATGAGGAAATAAAAAGTGGCATTCAAACCCAAGCCTGTTTGACTCCATATATAGCCACAGCACCAAACTAACCACACCTGCCTCTTTTTTTAACTATCTGATCATGCTAAATGTTCTACTTTCACAATGGTTTCCACATTTCATTTTCGCAACAAACCAGTGAAGCAAGAGTGATCATCACCATCTTACAGATGAGGCTCAAAAAAGTGAATAATAATTCTCAGATCATGCACTGAGTAAGTGGTAGAGCCAAAGTCTGAGCTTCCTTCCTTATCCTTCAAAGCCCAGACTTTTCCATAGAGAGTCTCCTCATATTAACATAGCTCTCCTGATGACCAGGAGCACAAAGAAGACCAGAAATTGCCCCTGGATTCAACATGGAACTTTTCTCTCCATTTCTCTTTTTCTCAGCCCTGGAAAACAAAACAGTTCTGTGCCCTTCATGATTCATTACCACCACTTTCATTATCCTCAGGTGTGTGTGTTTGGTTGGTTTTTTTTCAGTCTTAAAGATTTTTTTCTTCTCCATTTTCTTATCAAACATTGTAGACAACCTTATAATTATGGCACTCAAGGTGACAGCCACTTTAGAACTCCACACATTAGCACACAACTTAGGGAATTATCAGTGAGTCCCAAGGAAAGCATAAATTTCAGCCAAAGTGATTGTTTGCATTAGGGAACTTTCCAGAAATGAGATCAGCTCTTTTCCAGAAGTTCTCCAGTCCTTTTTGAAAGGTGACCACAGCAAAGCAGTAAATTTCCTCCACCCAATCAAATATTGGAAAGCATACCCTTATCCCAGTCTCTTTCCTCAACTGAAACAGTGCTAACCAGAACCGAGTGATAAAGAAGTCAGTCCTGTGCCCTATAACAGAGAGAGATGCTGAACATGTAAAGTGTTACTCAAAGAAAGTTAAACCTTTAGGACAAAAATACGCATTTCTAAAATGCATGCTATCAGCAAGTCTTACAAATGCTTTTTGAAACTCCCTAAGGTAGGAGTAGGGCTTCTTGTTTTCCTGCACTTCTCCTGAGTATCATGAGATCTTTCCCACTTAAGTATCAAAACACCAACTCCTCCCTTTCTGTGTGTGCACAGACGTGTGTGTGCCAAGTAGCTTCAGTCAAGTCCAACTCTTTACAACACTATATGGACTGTAGCCCACCAGGCTCCTCTATCCATGGGATTCTCCAGGCAAGAATACTGGAGTGGTAGCCATTCCCTTCTCCAAGTGATCCTCCTGACCCAGGGATCAAACCCATGGTGTGTCTCTTATGTCTCCTGGTGGGCAGGTTCTTTACCACTAGTGCCACCTTGCTGACCATAGGGTAATTCTCACAGACAATCTTAGATTATACCTGGGTGTGTATGTATATATATATATAAGCCTGTGAGTTTCAGGGACTAAAGAATTGGGGCATGGTGGTCATTCAGCTTCTCATTGGTCAGAACTTCCCTCCTTTCTTTTGCAGGAAAAAGAAAAGTCTCAGTTTAAATTCCAAAACTATGGTCTAACTTTGCACAATCAATTATGCCCACATGAAAAAGTTGGGAAAACTCTGGTGGTTCTGCTCTGGCAAAGGCAGCATAAGTTATTTTGGCCCACGTCTCTCTCTAAAAACAATTAAACAATCAAAACAAAATATCTCAAAAATCTGTTTGAACATGTAGAAAACTATTAAGATTATTTTTTAAAATTTAGAATATGGTAAGAATAAAATAGAAAAACAAAATAATTTAGCCTAACATTTGGGTTTTTCCCAGATGGCTCTAGTGGTAAAGAATCTGCCTGCCAATGCAGGAGATGCAAGAAACTCAGGTTTGATCCCTGGGTCAGGAAGATCCCCTAGAGTAGGAAATGGCACTCCACTGCAGTATTCTTGCCTGGAAAATTCCCTGGGCAGAGAAGCCTGGTGGGCTACAGTACATAGGGCTGCAAAGAGACATGACTTAGTAACTGAACACAACAAAACAGCAGAAGCAAAGGACAAACCCAAAAGCAAAAGCAATGACTGAGAGGCTGAGAAACAGAGAAAAGTTTTCAGAAAACACAAGAGGTGGAGTGACACAAAACGGAGTTTGTGATCTTCCAAGAAGGAAGGTGGTTTTAGTTCTGCAATTTCCATTTACTCCTTTATGATAGTATCTAGTTCTCTGTTAATTTTTTCCTATCTTGATATTTACTCTTAAAGATTTTAATATAATTATTTTAAAACCTGTGTGGGATAAATCTAATGTCAGGATTTTTAGTGAATATGTCTTTTTGTCTTCTGTTTTTTCATGACTCTTGTCTTCTTGCATGCCTGATTATTTTTTACTGTGTGCTCTACAACATGTATAATAAATTGCAGAGATCATTTGTGGCTCTTGCATTTTACTCCAGAGAGGATTTACTTTTGCTTCTGGAAGGTCACCTTAATTACAACTAGATATTAGATTATTCAAAGTTGAGCTTCACCTTATGAGGCCTCATCTATTTCTGGTTGACACTTTCTTCCAAAGAGGGAAGGATCCTGGTATATCCCAGAGGGTTTTGGTTGGTACCCTAAATAGAAAACTATAGAATGGATGAAAGTAAAAGGATGAAAGAAGGTACACCATGAAAACACTAATCAAACTCTGGGATAGCTATACCTAAACAGACATTAAGATAAAAAAGCATTCCAAACATTTTGCAAAAAAAATGCCTTTAGATCAATTAAAACTCCACTTGTCATTTTATTGGCTTCCTTCTCTTGTTAGATCTCAGGGGACTTTTTCTCACATTCCATTGGAATTTTGATTGTTTCAAAAACCAGCGTGCTGTCATCAGTTCCTGGTACTCATAATGGGTCTCTATCTCATTAAACACTTTTCATAGATTTTGGATTTAAAAAAAATCAAATCTCTGTTTACTAGAGATAAACAGAGATTTCGTAACAATAAAAGAGCCTATTGAATAGGAAGCTACTAGAATTCTATATGTGTATGCATCAAATAGACTGCCCAGGTAGTGTAGTGGTCAAGAACCCTCCTGCCAATGCAAGAGACATGGGTTCAATCGATGGGTCAGGGAAATCTTCTGGTGTAGGAAACAGCAACTCACTCCAGTATTCTTGCCTGAAAAATTCCATGGACAGAGGAGCCTGGCAGACTACAGTCCATGGGGTCACAAAGAGTTGGCCATGACTGAGTGACTGAGCTCATGAGTATGCAGCGATTAACAGAGCCACTAAATGTATTAAGCAAAGCAGGCCCAGCTTATCAATGATCAGAGAGGGATTAATGGACTAACTATATCTGTATAACCTGCCTTGTACCACCAGCACCTAAGAAAATGCCTGGCACATGTTAGGTGCATGGCAAATGACTTAAAAGCCAATATTACAACCAGAATGCCTAATATTTCTTCTTGTACCCATTCCTGTAGAAATCCTAATGAACATATTATTCATGCTTAAAACATATACAAACACACACACAAAATTTGATGAAAAGACCAGTCTTCCCCCATCTATTGACTACAGATGTCACAGTTTATTTCTGGACTCTAAGTTCTATTCCATTGAGCCCTATAATTATCTTTATCCCAATACCACACTGTCTGTAGCTTTTATGGTAAGTTATTAAATTGAGAAGTGCTAAGTCCTCTGTGTGCATGTGTGCTAAGTCATTTCAGCCATGTCTGACTCTTTGCAACTCCATGTACTATACCCCACCAGGCTCCTCTGTGCATGGGATTCTCCAGGCAAGAATACTGGAGTGGATGGTCATGCCCGCCTCCAAGAGATCTTCCCAACCCAGGGATTGAACCTGAGTCTCCTGTGTCTCCTGCATTGCAGATGGATTCTTTACCTACTGAGCCACCTGGGAAGCCCATAAGTCCTTTAACTTTGTTATTTTTCAAGATTGTTTTGTCTATCATGACCCCTTCAGTTTTCAAATAATTTTAGGATCAGCTTGTCAGTTTCTTCAAGGAAAATAGCTGGGGTTATAAGAATTGTGTTGAATCTACAAACCAGTTTTGGAATATTGCCATCTTAACAATAATATGTCTTTTGATCCACAAATATGGGATGTCTTTCCATTTATTTAGATCTTTATTTTTAACAATATTTTATAGTTCTCAGAGTACAAATTTTTCACTTCTTTTATATAAAAAAAATTTAAAAAAATAAAAATTTATTTCTAAATTTTGTATGTTATTGTAACTGGAATTGTTTTTCCTAATATCCTTTTCTGGACTGGCCATTGTAATTGTATAGATATACAATGAATTTTTTTTATCAATCTCGTATCCTGAAATCTTGCTGAACAAGTTTATTAGTTCTAACCATTTTTAGTTGATGGCTTAGAACCAGCTATATACATGATCATGTCACTTGTGAATATATACACTCTCATTTCTTCCTTTCCAACCTGAATTACTTCTTTCTCTTACCTAATTACCCTGGCTAGACCCTCCAAAACAACATTGAATAGAAGTTATAAATGGGAATAGCTTTGTCTCATTTCTGATCTTACAGGGGAAGGCATTCAGGTTTTCACCCTTAAGTAAGATGTTAGCTGTAGAGTTTCATAGCTGCACTTAATGAAGCTAAAGAAATTTCTTTCCATTTCTATTTTGTTGAGTGTTTTTATTATGGACTGTTGGACTTCATCAAATGCTTTCCTGCGTCATGTGGTTTTGTCCTTTATTCTATTGATATAGTATATTTATTGATGTTCTAATGTTAAAACATGTTTAAAATCACTAATTTGTGACAATTTTTATGCTAACCACTGCAGAATAATAATAACTATAATAATTCATATTTATTTAATGCTTATTACATGTCAAGAACTGTTTAAGTACTCCCCATTACTAACTCACTTCCTAGGTGGCGCAGTGGTAAAGAATGTGCCTGCCAATGGAGGAGATACATGAGATCCCTGGGTGGGGAAGATCCCCTGGAGGAGGAAATGGCAGCCCACTCCAATACGCTTGCCTGGAAAATTCCACGGACAGGGCCTGGTGAGCTACAGGCCATGGGGTCACAAAGAGTCAGACACAGCTGAGTGACTGAGCGTGCATGCACGTGCACACACACACATTATTAACTCACTTAATTCTCAGAAGAACATTAGAAGAACCCTCTTATCATTATCCCCATATTACAGATGGGGGACCAGAGGCTTAAAAAAGTTACAAACCCTACCCATGGCCGGGTAGCTATTCATACACAGAAGTAAAATTTGAACCTAGACGGTTTGGCTCAGAATTTAGGTTTCTAAGTAACAAGGACTTCTCTTCAAATCATCCTACCAATGGCATAAGTAAGAACCAAAGAACTAGCTCTCCTCACTAACTATATCTCTGGTTGTGTGCTAAGGAGAATGACCCATCTCAGAACCATCTCCCAGAGCCAAAGACACCACCATCTGAGCGGTTGTCCATAGAATCACTGAAAAAGAGAAGCTAAAATTCTTCAGAAAGATCACAAGCTGTTTAAAAAAAAATTCTATTTGTTGAAAGAACTGTTAGAAAAAGCACCTCAGAGAGTATCCTAGGATCAAAGGCAGAACCTCCCAGGGGCTTCTCCAGAAATACATAGAGGTGGAAGCAAACCTGGTTTCTAAGGAGGGTGAGCCTGTGACTGGAGAATCTTGTTTGGCTCAGTATGTTAAGAAAGCTGGGACCAGAACTGAATTGCTTGAGACAACAGAGAAAAAAACTGTACCTGGCCCAGCTTTGCTCTTCCTCAAGGCTGCACTCAACTTCCTCTCTAACTAAATGTTGAACAAATATTTAAAGAATATTTTGTTGGAGAAGCATCAAATTATCAGTCTGCCTGGGGTGCCCCCATGTCTTAGTCCAGCTTGCCTCCCCTCATTAGGACATGGCAGAGCCAAGGACTCTGTATCCAATCTCAGTCATTAGCAAAGGTCCATATGATTAAAACTATGGTCTTTCTAGTAGCCATGTACAGATATAAGAGTTGGACTAAAAAGAAAGCTGAGCACTGAAGAATTGATGCTTTTGAAGTGTGGTGTTGGAGAAGACTCTTGAGAGCCCCTTGGACAGCATGGAAATCAAACCAGTCAATCCTAAATGAAATCAACCCTGAAGATTCAATGGAAGGACTGATGCTGAAGCTGAAGCTCCAATACTTTGGCCATCTGATGCAAAGAGCCAACTCATTGGAAAAGATCTTGATGCTGGGGAAGATTGAGGGCAGGAGGAGAAGGGGATGACAGAGGATGAGATGATCAGATAGCATAACCGACTCAGTGGACATGAGGTTGAGCAAACACCGGGAGATGGTGAAGGACAGGAAAGCCTGACGAGCTGCAGTCCATGGGGTGGCAAAGAGTCAAACTCAACTTAGCAACTGAACAACAAAGCTTTGCTCTGTGTCCACAAACAATATGGATTGTGGTGTTTCTGCTTAGCTGATCAGAAAATTGTCACACTTTGGCTTCAGTGTTTTCAGCAGCTTATAGCTGAGTGCTCATTAGTTATGCAAAACAGGCTTCAGGGGACCAATTCTATTGAGTTAATTAATACGAAATGTCGCTAGCCAATTAGCAGCCTTCTCTCTTATTGTGGAGAAATTGTGTGGGACATGCCAGGCAGAGCAGGCTCCCCTCACACTTCTCATCTGCCCTACTCCATCTCCCTCCCATGACTGCAGTCAGGAGCACCCTTGATCAGAGAGGCCACAGGCATGGACTTTCTCTCCACTCCCAGGCCTACCTTCATCGTGGACCATTTCAATGTCCACTTAGACCTTGCATCTTCAAGTGTGAGCTGTGGAGAGAGAGCCAGCATCACTGAAGATGCTTATTGAAATGTAGAATCCCACCCTAGACTTTCTGAAACAGAATTTGTATTTTAACAAAGTCCTTCAGTGACCCACATGCATATTATAATTTGAGAATCACAGACATAGGAGACCCAAGACCCTGGTTCTTTTTAATACAAAAGTTTCCTGTTCATTTACTTTAGCCATCATAAATATTAACACATCTAGAAGCTTGCTTTTCTTTTCCCTCTTACCATTCTGTCCTGCTCTCTGACCATTTTTAAAGACCAAGATGCATATCTCTGATTCTCATACTTCCAGTATACATTTAAGGGAGACCTCCAGTTGACTGGTCATGTTACAGCATCCCAGTCTGTCTGTGCCCTTGTAGTTCCTTTTCTTTTTCCACTAGGAACAGCTCTTTCATTCTTCTCTCTTCATGATGCTCAATTCTCCTGCCCCATTTAGATCCAATTAAGAAGGCTAAGGCTTCTGTGCCACTGGGAGATCTTCTACGTCTCCCTAGCAGCTTCCCCTCTCCATGCCAAACACTAATCCAAATGGTTACCCCCTTTTCAAGCTCCTCATCTCATCAGGTCACCTCTTCTCTTATCCCACAAAGAAATCCAACCATCCAGACAACTCCCTTTCCCGTTAGTGTCAAGCTTGCCTTCATCTGCATGTGTCTCTTTCTCCTTCTCCCTTTTCCTCAATAAGAGGGGTGTCCCCTCCTTCTGTCTGAAGTTAGATTTGCACCCTGTGCTCTGCAGACCCTTTCCAGATAGAGAAAGTCTCTTCAGGAACTTGGTCCCATCAACCACTATTCTCTACAACTTCAACCTTTTCCTCTCCACTGGTTCCTTCCTCATAGATTACAAATGTGTGCAAGTCTCTCCTTTCTTTGAAAGGGGGGCCTCCTATAGCCCATAGCCTTCCTCGGGGAACCTCCTTTCTTTAGCCCTCACTTAACTGTCAAGCTTTCTCAGCACAACTCACTCCTCAGCTTTAAACAATTCTCCTGAGACCAGTGACTGACCATCAGATGCAACATGCCTCACCTTGCCTGGCGTCTCTGTGGCATTAGCAGCCCTGGCATATCCTCCTTCCTAAAGCTTTCTCTTCCATCTGGCCTAGTGCCACTGCTCCCTCCTCCTGATCTTTTGACCACTCACACATCACTTCACTGGCTCCAATTGCTTCTCTTTCCCTGAAATACCTATGTTCATCACACTCTTTCCTTAGCTTTCTCTTTACACATTTCTCCCTTAAATGATTTCATTCAAATCTTAGCTTCAACTTCCAATATAAAGATAAACCCAAACAGATGTCTCCGGCCCAGAGCTCTCTGGAGAGCTTTAGAATTCTACATTCAGCTCATTCAGAATGATGCCTCTCTATGGGTGACTCACCAACACCAAAAACTCATGTCCTGCATGCCACTCTCCTACTCCACTTGCAAGCCCATACCATCTCAGTGACTGAGACCACCATCCATCTTGAAGCCATGATGGAAACTCAGGAGTCAGTTCTGTCCATTTTCTCTTTCTCCCTCTCCTTAATTATTGCTCCTTCCTCATCTTTCTCCCCATCTAATCTCCCAGTCTCTTAGATCTGTCAACTACAGTCCCCATTGTTTGTGAAACTCACTCAGTCATGTCCGACTCTTTGTGACCCCATGGACTATGCAGTCCATGGAATTCTTCCAGGCCAGAATACTGGAATGGGTAGCTTGCCCCTTCTCCAGGGGATCTTCCAAACCCAGGGATCAAAACCCAGGTCTCCTGCATTGCAGGCAGATTCTTCACCAGCTGAGTTACAAGGAAAGCCCTCAGTTCCCATTGCTATTATCTTAATTCAGACCCTTGTCTTTTCTCCTTTAATCATTAAAATATTCATATAAGTCTCTCTGTCTCCTACCAATCCCTTCTCAGTCAATCCATCTTCCACATTACTGTCAGAGGGCTTTTCAAAAATGTAAATCTGATGATGGCTCCAAGACTTAACTGTTTAACATTCTTAGATGAGTCCCCAACATCTTCAGAATAAAGTCCCAACTCCACTTCATAGCTCCTAACTACCTTTCCTGTTCCTTACACCCTGCTACTCCCTATGCCCTCCCACCACAGCCCCTTCACTCACCGAGACTTTATCAGGTCATACTGGTCTATTGGAAGTTCCTTAAATATGGCACACAATTTCCGGCCTCCAATAATTACAGATTCCGTTCCTTCTACCTCAAATGTCCTTCACACCTATCTTCTTCTGGTTATCGGCTACTCATCCTTTAAAAACTCAGCTCTAATTTTGTCTCCTCTGGAAGATTTTTGACCATCCTTCCAGCAATATGATGCCCTTTCCACATACTATTAACAGTAGCATTGTAAATAACTGTGAATATTTCCCCATGTGTCTAATGAGTACTTTACTGCTTAACTTCATTTAATTCTCATAATAATAATTATTATTATGAATTATTATTATTATCCTTATTTTACAGTGAGAAAACCAAGGTTCAGAGAGGATAGGTAACTTGAAGGAGATCACACTGCAAATGTAGGTTTCAAACTAAGGTCTGTGTGACTGCAAAGCCTAACTATCATGTTATAAAACACCATCCCTCATGGCATACTGGGCCTACTTTTACCAAAACCTTTACCACGGGGTCTGTAGCCTCTGATCATATGTTTGTCTCTATCTTCCCCTCTTAGTAAAGGCATTAAGATATTTGAAGTCACAAACTAGGTTTTTCTTATTTGTATAAACACACTATGCAGACCACAGCGTGTTAGTCCCATACAGTGAACTTGAGGATACTAGTCAGCTCAGGCTGCCAGACCAAACTACTATAGACTTAAATAAAAATTAAACCTATAGGCTTAAATAACGATTTATTTTCATAGGTTGCAAAGTTCAAGATCAAGGTTCTAGCAGGGTTTCTTTTCTGGAGAAAGTTCTCTTCTTGTGGATGGCTGCCTTTTTATTGTGTCCTTATATGATAGAGATCTCTGTTATCTCTTTTTGTTTTTCACATGTTTATTCTTTTATTGAAGGAGCTAAATCTCAAGTATTCCTTTGGTTTTTTTTTTTTTTTTTTTTACTTATAACTTGTCTTTCTTGGCTATTAGAAGGTTTTATTTAGCTTTTTAAAACTAATTTTTATTGATGTTTAGTTGCTTTACAATGCCGTGTTAGTTTCTGCTGTACAGCAAAGTGAATCAGTTATATGTATACATACATCCTCGCTTTCTTAGATTTTCTTCCCATTTAAATTACCACAGAATATGGAGTAGAGGTCCCTGTGCTTTATAGTAGGTTCTCATTAGCTATCTATTTTATACCTAGTAGTGTATATATGTCAATCTCAATCTCCCAATTTATCCCACCCGGCTTCCCTCCTTGGTATCCATAAGTTTGTTCTCTACATCTGTGTTTCTATTTCTGCTTTGCAAATAAGTTCATCTGAACCATTTTTCTAGATTTCACATATAAGCAATATTATATGATGCTTCTCTCTTTCTGACATTTTACTCTGTATGACATTCTCTAGGTCTATCCATGTCTCTGCGAATGGCACTATTTCATTCTTTTTTATGACTCAGTGATATTCCACTGTGTGTATTTACCACATCTTCCATATCCGTTCCCTGTTGATGGACATTTAGGTTGCTTTTGTGTCCTAACTATTGTAAATAGTGCTGCAGTGAACATTAAGGGATGATCTATATAGACATTTCTCCAAATAAGACAGACAGATGGCCAACAAACACATGAAAAGATACTTAATGTTACTAATTATTACTGAAATGCAAATCAAAACTAGGATGAGGTACCACCTCATAGCAGTCAGAATGGCCATTATCAAAAAATCTACAAACAATAAATGCTGGAGAGGGTGTGAAGAAAAGGGAACCTTCCTCCATTGTTTGTAGGAATATAAATTGGTGCAGTAACTATGGAAAACATGGAGGTTCCTCAAGAAACTTAAAATAGAACCACCATATGACCCAGAAATTCCATTCCTGGGCCTATATCTGGAGAAAACCATAACTCAAAAAGACACATGAACCCCAATGTTCTGGTATCTCTTTCATAAGGACACTAATTCTATCAGATCAAAGCTCCACCTTTATGACCTCCTTTAGCATTAATTACTTCCTCAATAGCCCTGTCTCCAGTACAGAGCTTTGACATATGAATTTGGAAGGGCACAGTTTAGCCTACAGCAATGAGTTACACCCCTCCACTCTTTCAGTGACTGTATGACATCAATCCTGTCAACAGTAGAGACTGCACAGCTAGATGTTCAGAGCTGTTAGAAGTACCTGGGGTGATCCCAGGAACATATCACAGAGGATAGTGAAGGATGCATAGACTATATAGAGGCTGAAAGGATGCAAAGAGCATTTCTGATTGGACGACGAAGAAGCAGGGATAAGGTGAAACAGGGCAATCAAAGTGACAGATGGGTGTTGACCTGAGCCCCTGATCCTCCATCAAAATGCCTAAATACAGAGGAATTAAATTAGAAAACACATGGAATACCCTGCAAATCCCTCTCCTGACTAACCCCACCATGACAGTGGGTGCATATTAATAGGGCAAATTTAATGGACCTTTACTATGCAAATTCACTGTGCTAAGTACTGTGCATACATTATCCAATTTAATCTTTACCTTACATCCAAGGAGGAAGATAAATGTTGTGTGCTTTGGATTGAGATGATGATGCTTACAGTCTTAACATATATTTCCCTGTTGTCCTTCCTCAGTAGACTCTTTAAAACCAAAGACAGAGTTTACACCTACTTCTGAGCCAAACATTAAAAGGGAAATAGCATCCCCCAACCTCACCTCTGAATCTAAAACTAAAAGGAAGGTATTGGTAAGAATTAGAATAAGGAACCATCCTGATAACTGTGATAATAGCTAGAATTTATTGCATCCTTTTCTGTGATTTAAGAGTTTTACATATATTTAATCTTTACTACAACCCATGAGATAGATGCCATTAAGATTACAAAACTAGGGCTGAGAGTGGTTAAATAACTCACGCAAGGTCAAACAGCTGGTTAATGGCGGAGCCAAAATTCAAGAGCAGGCAGTCGAACTCCAGCCTATACAGGCTCATACAGGCCACTCATACAGCCCATACAGGCCACTAGGCAATGCTGCCTCCTCCAAGAAGGGGAGGCTCAAAGTGAAACAGAGCAGGGGTCTGCAGGGCCTTCCCAAGGACAGACCCCCTCCCCCACCACCTCCTGCCCCTTGTTTATAGAAAAGCTTTAGTCTCTTAGGCCTTCTGCAAATTTAATCAGAGAAGTGAGAAACAAAGGAAAATAGTCAAACAAGATAACAGAGTAAAAGTTTAGCCATAAAATAAAATCAAGGACATTTAGTTCCTCCTTGAGGGTTGTAGATAATATTCTGAGTTGCTTTGTCGATGCTAAAACCCCCACCAAGTAAAGAAGTTTGCGTGCTCACCACCAGCATGTGGACTTCAGATAGCTGGAACCAGAAGGTTGATGATTGATATTCCAAAAACGTCAACCTACTACCTACACACCAACAAATCAGAGAATGTAGCACAGGTTGATCATGTGTCCCACAACACTTTCTGTTACACTGTTTTTAAAACCTCTTTCCTGAAAACCATCAGGGAGTCCAGGTCTTTTGAGCATGAGCTGCCCATTCTCCTTGCTGGGCCCCATGCTGGATGCCTTTCAATAAACACTATATTTTACTTTGCCATGATCCAGGGTCAGTAGATTGCTCTCCTGCACTCAGGCAAGTAGATCCAAGTTTGGTTTGGTAACAAAGGAAATCTGGTCACTTGTGGTTGCTCAGGCAACCTCCACAAGTTAAACACTCTTCCTTGAGAGCAGAGTCCAACTTCGGGGTTTTGTTCTAACAAGCAGAGACCTCCTGGGCACAGCTCACCCTCTGTGTACAGATGAGGACTGTCACCATGCCGAATTGAGGGCTCACCAGGCTGCCTCTGACACACCCTAGAACACTTGATGATAATAAACACCATGAAAAACAACAAATTGAAATGTAACTGCCCTAACGCTGGGAGGGAATGAGAGAAGTTGTGACATTATCATGGGAAATCTGTCCTGTTGAATTTTTCATACTTCCCCTTTGACAGTGAACCAATCAGAGCCTCCCTGGCATTGAAATAAAAGGACCTGAAGCAAAGACTCAGTGTTCTGGTCAGAGCCCATTTTGGTGACCATTCAGGCAGCAGGTGGTGGTATTAATGCATGATTTCCATGGTTCATTTAAAGATTAATCACCCTCTTTCTGGCATGTCTGAGTGCATGTACACACACACACACATGCATACTCAGGCACACCAACCTCCAAGCTCGAGGGGCTTGTTTGCCTTCAGGTCCATTTCCTGGAGCAGCATTTCCCACAGGGAGTTCTGTCGGCCCTCAGGTCAAGGAAGGTTAATAGGCTCGGGGCTGACAAGGTCTTAGGCGCTGATCATTTGGGGAATGATGGATTAAGCAGTTAACTCTTTCCCACAGGATTTCTCAGGGCCTTGAATACAGTCATGTATTCTGTGAGACTCCAGGAGCAGGACAGACTGTACAGAGTTCACTCAATTCCTTTGCGCGCTGGAGTTGCAGGGAATGTGCCATGAGAACTGCTTTCTACAACAGAAGTCCTGATCTTCTGATCTCCTCAAAGCTCCAGATGCTGAGGCCGCTTCCTGAAGATTCTGCCCAGCCCAGGTCTGCAGCCAACCTGACCATGGTAGGGAGACATTTGTGGTCTCAGCCTCTTGGCCAGAGCCCACTGAGCGTAGCCTGCTCTTGCTTCCGACCCTCTCCCTCATCACAGGTGGGTTTAGGTCTTACGTCTGGGTTCCTGTCCAGCTTCTTTGCCCAGCACTAGTTTCTATGCTGGACTTGAACCCTGTTCTCAACGCCACCACATCTTGTGCGACCCTGACCTCTCTCTTGCCACTCCCTTCCCAGGGGCTATGTTCTCCAAACAGCTGACTTGCTCCTTCCTGGGAGTCTCTGAGAGCTGGCATTTTCACAGACTAAGAGTACCACTGTCCCTCCATCTGTAGGACCTCAGGTATTATCTACCACTTGAGTGCGACTCCTACTTCACCCACCAACTGGCCCCTGGCTTGGATATCTATTGTATGTGTCTAGGAATGGCAAAACTCTTGGCTTTTGGACACTAGAATACCCACTACTCCCCACTACTGGTGCCAGATTCACAGCCAGGCTAGGTGCCAGTCCCCAAGCCCAGCTACTGGCTAGTCAGTCCCTACTGTCTATGCCTGATACCCTTGGCATACTCAGCAGCCATGTACTTCCCAAGCCTTGAATTAAACCTTGGCATTATTTAAATAATGTCTCCATCACAAGTCAACAGAACACACAACGAGGTTCAAGGCTTAACAGCAAAGCACAAATGATGAGAACAGTTGTGGCTTCCCTTGGATACAGTGCTGGCTGATTGGTATGGAATTCTTTCTGCTAGTTTAGATTTCCTGGGGAGAATAGAGCCGTTGTAGTAGATCAATGATTTTAGGCACTTGGATTTTATGGTCCATTATAATTTCAAAAATGCTCTTTGGGAGACTTTATAATATTAGCAATCAAATAAGGAAGAATAAAAAATAATAATATGTTACCACCATCATGTTGCATAATAATAAGCTGTATTTAAAATTTTTTTTGTATTGGGGTATAACCAACTAACAATGTTGTAATAGTTTCAGATGAACAGCAAAAGTACTCAGGGGCACATATACATGTATCCATTCTCCCCAAATCCCCCTCCCATCCAGACTGCCACACAGCATTGAGCAGATTTCTGTAAGCTATGCATGGGTCCTTGTTGGTTATTCATTTTAAATATAGCAGTGTGTACATGTCCATCCCAAACTCCCTCCCCCTGGCAACCATAAGCTTGTTCTCTAAGTCTGTCTCTTTCTATTTTGTCAGTTCATTTGTATCATTTCTTTTTAGATTCCATATATAAAGGATGTCATATGGTATTTCTCTTTCTCTGTCTCAATATGACAATCTCTAAGTCCATCCATGATGCTGCCAATGACATCACTTCATTCTTTTTAATGACTGAGTAATATTCCATTGTATATATGTACCACAATATCTTTATCCATTCCTCTGTTAATGGATGAACATTTAAGTTGCTTCTATGTCCTGGCTATTGTAAACAGTGCTGCAATGAACACTAGGGTGCATGCATCCTTTCAGACCATGTTTTTCTCTGATATATAATAAACTATATCTTAATACTAGAAAAAAAATTGTTGTTCAGTCTACAATCATATGGCATATGAAGCAAACTGGAAAGGTGAAAAAGTCTGATAAGCAGGTGCCTCATGAAAAAAATTGTCTTTTTGAAGTGTCATCTTCTCTTACTCTACGCAACAACAGACTATTTCTCTGTTGGATTGTGACATACAACAAAAAGTGGATTTTACATGACAACCAGTGATGACCAGCTCAGTGGCTGGACTGAGAAGAAGCTCCAAAGCACTTCCCAAAGCCAAACTTGGCCAAAAAGAAGATTATAGTCACTGGTGGTCTGTTGCCCATCTGATCCACTATAGCTTTTTGAATTCCAGTAAAACTATTACATCTGAGAAGTATACTCAGCAAATCAATGAAATGCACCAAAAACTGCAATGCCTGTGCCAGCATTGGTCAACAGAAGGGTCCCAGTTCTTCCCCATGACAACACACGACCACAGGTCACACTACAAACACTTCAAAAGTTGAATGAATTGGGCTACAAAGTTTTGCATCATCTGTCATATTCACCTGACTTCTTGCCAACTGACTACCACTTCTTCAAGCATCTCAATAACTTTTTGCAGGGAAAATGCTTCTACAACCAACAGGAGACAGAAAATGCTTTCCAAGAGTTCACTGAATCCTGAAGCACAGATTTTTATGCTATAGGAGTGAACAAACATTTCTTATTGGCAAAAATATGTTGATTGTAATGTTTCCTATTTTGATTAATAAAGATATGCTTGAGCCTAGTTATAATTTAGAATTCACAGTCCAAAACTGCAATTACATCACACCAACCTAACGAAAGTATTTCCTTGCTGCGATCTAGTGATCTATGTGACCACTTGTGCTTTGTATAGATAAATATATGTACTCTCATGGATGTATCCACTAAACACACATGCCATTAAACTGGACCACCTGTTTTTGCAGGATGGAAACTGAGCTGAATGTATTTCCATAAGTGGTCTTGCACAGAGACCCGTAACCCAAAAAAAGAAAACCATCTGTGTCACCTTGCAAAACCAGTTTCATTACCACTGTCTCCATCAGCTAAACAAGGAGTGTGTGAACATTTGTTCCTAGTTAACAACAGCAAAAATCCACTTCACTTATTTTGAGTAACCAAACCTAACTCCAGTTTCTGAGGTGCTACTTACCATGTTTCATTTGAGAAAGGCATCATCACTTCACCATAGTGCCAAAGACAGACTCTAGCTTTCCACATTGCACATATTTGGAATGCGTGGCAGCTCCCACTCATCGTGAACCAATAAGGCACCCAGGCAGGGGGACTGGCTGAATAAGGCAGCCAGGCAGGGGGATTGGCTGCTCAAAGACTTGGTAGCAACCCACCACCTGTCAAAGCATGCACTAATGGAGCTGAAAACCATAGTATTTCCACTAAGAATGGTAGGGGCAGGAGAGTCCAAGAACTGCCAGTCAGTAACTCACAAATAGACATCTCCTTGGTCCCCACCTGCAAGATCTCAGGCTGTAGCTCATGTACAGTCCTTCTCTTCCACTTTCCACCTGCCCCACAACACTAATTCAGAAGTGCTTTCTGTGGCCCTTACACAAGGGCCTATGAATACAAAATTGGGGATGCAGAAGCCTAGAGTACATAGAAAGCCTCAAGAGTTCAAACAAGCAACAAAGGATGCCCAGAAACCCAGGCTCCACCTCCTGCTCCTGTGGCCAAAAATCTCTGAATGAACATCCTAGCTCATGGTCCAAAGGACCTTCTCTCACTCTTCTTTCCTCCTTTTCACCCATCACCCCACTTTAGTCATGAAAAAAGGTCTTAAAATATTCAGCCTGGCACAAAGTAAGGTGAGGGGATTCACAAACTCTTTCTGTAAATGAAAAGTATTTCAGACTTGGTGGGAAATGCCAATTCTGTTGGAACTACTCAACTCTGCTACTATAGTGCAAAAGCAGCCATAGACAATCCATACACGACAGGTGTGGCTGTATACCAATAAAATTTTATTTACAAAAAACAACCCCTGTTTTACAATGACCAAAGTGAAAACAAATTCAAATATCTAGTAGAACTTTTCTTTTTAAAAATGACCTAGATTGGGATGGGATGGGATGGGATGGGATGGGATGGGATGGGATGGGATAGATCAGAATAGAATGTGCAGAGTTTATTGCATGAGAAACGCATTGTTTTGTGTTACAAATAAGTTTTATTCAAACACATCATATATGTATGTCTACTATAGATAGTGATTATAAATGTATTTTTCAGTCTGAGTCAGGATTAGAAATATTTGAAACATACTGGTTGAGTGGATAGAATCTTCACCTGGAAGTTGGATGTCCTGAGTTAAAATCTCCATTTTGCCACCAGCGTACACTTTGGTCTTCCAGAAGTCACTTCCCCTCCCTGAGCCTCATGTCTCCACCTGTAAATTGAGGGATTTAGAAATGAGTTGACTCCTGGTTCTGAGATTCTGTGGAGGCATTGTCATCATCTAGTGCAGGGAATCAGGGACAAACCACAAACCAGATCATCCAGCTCAGAGACTTCGGGGTCTCTTGCCCTCTGCAGCCCTATGGTAGCTTGAGGCCACATTTAACCAGTCAGCCCGTTTGTGGATGAGACTGAAGCCTAGAGAGACTAAGGATCTGCCCAGAGGAATTCATCTTAGAATTGCTAAACCAAATTCAAACATTGGTTTTATTTTTAAATCTAAAACCCTTGTCTTTTCTCCATGGCATGATCCTTTTTGAGGAGGGTAGTTTGCTGCAGCCCCAAAACTCCAAGTGATAGCTCACCCTCTATTCCTACCTCGGAATAATATCTGATCAATTCCTAAAACACATAAAAATGAAGCAATGACTGCCAGGAGCTAGTGTGGGCTTGTCAAGAACAGGTAATGTCAACTCACATCCTCTCCTTTTTTCATGAGTTATTAGATCTGTAGACCAGGGAAATCAAGTAGAGAGCATGTATCTGAGCTTCCAGAAGGATCTGACAAGGTGTCGTTCAGTGCCCTGCAGAGCAGCTGGGAGATATAAGTGGAGAATGAGTGAATGAGACAGGTTCATGGTTGGTAGACCAATCATATACAAAAGGCATCATTTTATGGAGCAATGAGAGTTGTGGGAGGGGGACTCTGATGCCCACAAATGAGTGGAGGGAGTGGTGAGGACTTAGACAAACAGAAAGGGATATAATTGGCCTAAGAGAGCAGCCCCCCTTATAATCACCCAGCAGCAGCCCACTGAGGCCATGAGAAAACTCAGGCAAATGGACCCCATAGACCCTGGCTTTGCAAAGAAAGTGGAAATCTAGACTTGCCACGTATGCGGCAAGCAAATTCTGATTAAAAAACAAACGCTGTGTGCATGATCAACCAAGCATATCTACAGCCCAGTACGACCCATGGACACCCATTTGTAATGTCTGGATTATAAGTTTACTGTCAGTTTACTAGAGGAATTTCTCCAAGCAATAACACAAGACTCTATCCTCTATCTTGTCCTATTCACCATTTTCATCACAAACTTAAATGAGGACACAGAAGGCATAATTATCACACAGACAGATGTCAGGAAACTGGCAAGGGGGCTGGCAGGATCAAAATTCAGAGTGATTTTTGCTGGCTGAACCACAAAACCCAACATGTCAAGATGAGACTTATTAGAGAAAATGGTTAGGGTGCGTGCATGCGTGCTCCCTCACTCAGTCATGTCCGACTCTTTGCAACCCCATGAACTATAGCCCTCCAGGCTCCTCTGTCCATGGAACTTTCCAGGCAAGAATACTGGAGCGGGTTGCCATTTCCTCCTCCAGGGGATCTTCCCAACCCAGGGATCGAACCTGTGTTTCCCTTGTCTCCTGCAATGGCAGGTGAATTCTTTACCACTGAGCCACCTGGGAAGCTCATAAGGGTGCACCAGAGGTCAAAATAGTTAGACCATAGCTGGTCCTATTTATGCCAAACTTGGTCCACGGTGAGCCCTCAGGTTCTGCTCCTTTTCTGGTAGGTCCTCCTCCTTATTTGGCCTTCCTGAAGGGAGAAGGTGCTGTCCCAGGACCACTTAAGCTCTTGTCCTTGCTCAAGGGATGCTGCTGTTCTCAGTCTGGGGCTTTTGCTACCACCTGCTCCACCTCCTGCGGGCCAGAGCCCCAGTCTATAACATCCAAGCTGAACCAACAAACTAGGTCTGATTATTTTAGTAAAATTTAGGGTACTCAACACCATGGGAGTCACTAAGACCTAAGAATGTTCCCAGAATAAGGCCCAGCTCCACAATGGCCTCGCAGGCTGCAGGGAAGACCAGCCTTCCCACCCTCTAGGCCACAAGAAGGTAATAAGTCCCATGAGGGTAGGGACCTGTCCACAACATTCTTCACTATGGGACCAACACCAGCACAAAGCCTGGTCCAGATAAGATGTGCAATAAATATTAGTGGTCAGGGCTATAAAAATGTACTTTTTAGATAATCAGAAATTTGAGTATTGAGTATGAACTAGATGACACTAAGAAATTATTGTTAATTTGTTGAGTGCAATAATGGCATTGTTGCATAAGAAAATAATTCTCTTTTTGCTTTCTTTTCAGTAGGGGAAGTAGAAACTACAGAAATTTAGGAGTGAGATGTCATGATGTGTCTGAGATTTTCTTTAATATGTGGTAGAGCTGGACAATGAAAAAGGCTAAGCACTTAAGAATTGATGCCTTCAAACCATGGTGCTGGAGAAGACTCTTGAGAGTCCCTTGGTCAGCAAAGAGATCAAACCAGTCAATCCTAAAGGAAATCAATGACTATTCATTGGAAGGACTGATGGTGAAGCTGAAGCTTCAATACTTTGGCCACCTGATGCAAAGAGCCGACTCTTTGGAAAAGGCTCTGATGCTGGGAAAGATTGAAGGTAGGGGAAGAACGGGACAACAGAGGAAAAGATGGTTGAATGGCATCACCAACTCAATGGACATGAGTGTGAGCAAACTCCAAGAGATGGTAAAGGACAGGGAAGCCTGGAGTCCTGCAGTCCATGGGGTCGCAATGAGTTAAACATGACGAGCAACTGAACAACAACACTTGCCTAAGAAAGGGGCTTCCCAGGTAGCTCAATGGTGAAAAATTCACCTGCTAATGCAGGAGCTTCAGGAGACTCAGGTTTGATCCCTGGATTGAGAAGATCCCTGAAGGAGAGCATGGCAGCCCGTTCCAATATTCTTGCCTGGAGAATCCCCATGGACAGAGGAGCCTGGCGGGCTACAGTACATAGTGTCTCAAAGAATTAGACATGACTGAGCACACATGCAGCCTAAGAAAAAAGGGAGGACCAGGTCAAATTCTGTGTGTGTGTCTCTCTCTTGGAACATTTTCATAATAAAAACTTTTTAAAAATATTGATGAGGTTGTAAGGTAGGCTTGCCACCAGCTGAGAATTGGTTGCTTGCCACTGACTAGAACTGGTTGCTGGAACTTCAGCCTGCAGCACATAGAGCCTTTCTCTCCTTCCCTTTGGCTCCCCACGGGGATGGGAAAAGAGATTCCCACCTCGTAATGAGAAAAGACCCAAATTCCCTGCACACAGTGGCCCTGCCCCACACCATCCCCCAGCCAGGCCCTGAAGCAGCCTGTTCTGGGTGACACCCTAGGGCTGAAGTGAGCAGTACAGCTGTCAGAAAAATTATCCAAAACTTAGAAATAAGGCAAAAGGGTGATGACACACCCTTTCAGTGCCATAGAGGGGTGAAGGGTACCCAAGGACTATCTAGGGAATTGCATTTGGCTCAGCTATCTACAGCTGATTTAGAGCCCCAGGTTTAGTAAAGTTAATATTAATTTATTGCTTTTGACCACTAGAGATGCAAATAATTTCTCTCTAGTGAAAAAGAAACTTCAAAGATTACATTTGTGGTTCTAATGGACATTAATCAATTTTTAAGCTAACCCAGCAATCTTAACATCTCCATGAATACAAAGCTTCTTAAATGCTCTTTGAGCCAATTTTAACATCTTACTGGTCCCCTCATTCATTAACGAGTAGGATAAAATCTTTGTGAGTGAAAGTGAAAGTCCTCAGCCGAGTTCAACTCTTTACAACCCCATGGACTACACAGTCTATGGAATTCTTCAGGCTAGAATACTAGAGTAACTAGCCTTTCTCTTCTCCAGGGGATCTTTCCAACCCAAGGATCAAACCCAGGTCTCCCTCACTGCAGGTGGATTCTTTACCAGTTGAGCCACAAGGGAAGCCCAAGAATGCTGGAGTGGGTAGCCTATCCAGTCTCCAGCAGATCTTCCCAACCCAGGAATTAAACTGGGGTCTCCTGCAATGCAGGCGAATTCTTTACCAACTGAACTATGAGGGAAGCCCATGTTCATTTTATATTGATATGAGAGTAATGCTTTTTAACCCTTGGAAAATCTTACTTTATCAGCATCCTGGGTCCTATCTCCTGTGAGTCAACTGTTTCCGTTCTGTTGATGTGGAAACTCTCTCCAATGCGCATAGCTCCAATCTTTAAAACAAAAACAACAACCAAAAAAACCAAAACTTTTCCTTTTGTTTAGCTAGAATCTGTCTCTATAGAATTTTCTTCCTCTGCTAGTGCAGTGAAAACAGCGACGCCTTTGGAATCAGACAAACCTGGGTGCAAGCCCCCAGTTCCTCCGCTTATTAGCTGCTTGCTCGACCTTGGGAAAGGCACTCCATTTCCTGAACCCTTCCTTCCCTTACCTCCCTGCTGTGAGAATTAAATGAGATAGTGCCTGTAAAGCACTTAGCACAGCCGCATAGAATAGGTCAGTTTATCTTCTCAATCATTTCCCCATTTGTTCACTTATTCAGCAAACATTCATTGAGGTACCAGTGGCGAATGCTGGAGCTGCAAATATGCATAACAAACAGCTCTCTTCTGAGGACGCATGCAAATTAGTAGGAGCGAAAGAAATGTTTAAAAGGAAATTCTAATACAGCATGATAAGTACAACAAAAGAATCGTGTACAATGCACAGAGGAGACTGTGGCAGAGGCAGAGGTGGTTTCCAGAGTAGACTTCCCAGAGACGGTGATGTCTACATTCCTGGCACTCAAGGAGGGAAAAAAACATTACAAAAACTTGGAAAAATAAAATAGTATGGCGGCCCTTAATAGAGTATGAAGAGCAAATGAGAGGCAGGGGGATGAATTTGGAGAGGCTGTAATGGTAGACGGAACTGGTAAGCCAAGGAAGTCTGACACTTTCCTTAAGAGATGATGGAGAGCTAGAAGAGAGGTATCACATATGTGGTTTTAGAAAGATCATGGTGACGGCAATATGAGGAATGAAACAAGATGAAGACTGGAAGACATCCCTGACAGTCCAGTTCAAGTAAAGGTGAAACAAAGGTGAAACCAGGAAACAGAATGGAGGGGGAAAAGGTTTAGAAACAGAATCTGCCAGACATGGCAAACCACATGACGATCACGGTGACTGCCACGCCCATCCTTCCAGTAGAAGGGAAACTGCCCCACCCTCAGGTTCCTGCTGAGAGAAGAGGCTCTGTGCTGGCCCTTGAACAAGGACTGGAGAATAACCGGATCCCTGGGCCAAGAGCAGCTCAGCACAGGCTGGCCTGTCCCCAAAGAAGGATGCAAAATTCTGTCCAGTAGGATTGGTGGTTCCGCTCCAGAATTTGAAGAAGAAAGTGAAAAGGTAATTAATCAGTTGGGGACAGGAAGAGAAAAGAGAATGACATGAGAAGAAAAGCCCATATCCTATGGAAAAGAGCAACGTCAGAGGCAACAACAACATGATACCACTAGAGAGCCAGGTGCTCTACAATAGGGTTGTTAAAGCCTTAGAATCTCTGGTATCTGGAGCATAAACTCATCTAAGTACATCTAGATTCCTTACAGCCAAGAAAATTCTATTAGCTGGCTTTGTAACGGGTCAGATGTTAGGGGAAGATATACATCTGAACAAACATTTCAATGCAAGTCTCACCTCTCCAAACCTCCCCCTTTTCAAGCTAAATACCCCACTCCATTCCTTTGCTTTTCTCCATTGACCATAATTCTGTCCTTCTCTCCACTCATTTTCTCCATTGTACAAACTGTCGACTGATCTTGCTTCCTGCTCCCAGGATCCAGAGTCAGGATACTTTATTTCCCATCCCTGACTCCACTTGCCTGTTTGCAGTTCAGCATCTTTCATACTCTTCCCTCCCAAACCCTAAAATGCTCTCTCACTGTAAGTAGGTCAAAAGGAAAGATAACTGGCAAAATGAGACAGAAAGCCCTAGGGAGCAGCACCTGGCCACAGAGAAGGCAAGAACAAAGAGAAACTTCTTGCTTACTGTAAAGAACAATCCTACACTCAATTCTCCATTCAGAAATAGTATTTTCCATGCCCCTGTCTCCAAAGGTTTAGAAATGGCATTTGTGAAAAGCAAAAGGATCTGCCAGAACCCAGATATCCACGTTTCGCTAATAGTCAGGTAGATTCCCAAGGTTGACTAATGTGATAATTGAAGTTCCATAAGGACTGAAATTTCTTTTGTGTGTCTGTGCATGCCTACCAAGTCACTTCAGTCATGTCTGACCCTTTGTGACGCTATGGATTGCAGCCCGCCAGGCTCCTCTGTCCATGGGGATTCTCCAGGCAACTATACTAGAGTGGGTTGCCATGCCCTCCTCCAGGGGATCTTCCCGAAACAGGGACTGAACCTGTGTCTCTTATATCTCCTGCATTCTCAGGCAGGCTCTTTACCACTAGCACCAGAGATTTCTCTTATTCATCACCAAATCTTCAAATGCCTAAAATAATGCCTGACATGTACCAGGGGCTCAGCAAATATTTATTGAGTGAAGAAATGTATGAATTCACAGCAAGACTGCAATGAAGTCTCTGATAATATGCCACAGTTCTCTCCTCAGCCCACCATGATTAATAATTCAATGAAAACATAAAGGGGTTTCTGGGCGGGGGCGGGGGGTTGATAGATAAAATAAGAATGGAGTTGCTGAATCGACTCAAGATTCAAAATATCTGAAGAAGACAGAGCAATAATCAATTTTACAATAAGGGATTATAACAGAACTACCAGAATAGTTGAGAGACAAGATATAGCAGTGGCGCTCTTCGGAAAGAACCATGGGTCTTAGCTGACAATAAACTCAATCAGAATTTGAGGTGTGAAAAAGCTGCCAGGAAAGCAACTGCGCTGAGTTACAGAGTCCAGAAACGCAGGAGGTGATGGTCCCCAGTATAAGATGTGCTGCTTAGACCACCTCTAGAGCAATTCGCTTGATACATGAAATATACTCAAGGAAAGGACAGAGATCATACCATAAGAGAAACAATTGAAGGAACTGTGCATGGTCAGCCCAGGGAAGTCTCAAAGGGTATATTAGTTTCCTGGGCCTGCCATAACAAAATACCACAGACTGGGTGGCTTAAAACACTAGAAATTTATTCTCTCACAGTTTGGGAGGCCAGAGTCCAAAAATCAAGGTGTTCACAGGGCCACGCTCCCTCTGAAATCCCTAAGGAAGTATTCTTCCTTGCCTCTTTCAGCATCTGGTAGCCCCCAAGCAACCCTTGGCTTGTGGCAACATCATTCCAGTCTCTGCCTCCATCTTCACTTGCTCTTCTCCCTTTGCGTGTATGTCTTATAAGGAAACCAGTGGTATGTGACTCATCAGATCTCATTTTAACTAATTCTATCTACAACAACCCTATTTCCAAATAAGGACCACATTCTGAGGTACTACATTCTGAGGTACTGGGCTTCCCTTGTGGCTCAGCTGGTAAAGAATCCGCCCGCAATGCGGGAGACCTGGTTTCAATCCCTGAGTTGGGAAGCGCCCCCGGAGAAGGGAAAGGCTACCCACTCAAGTACTCTGGCCTGGAGAATTCCATGGGGTCCCTAAGAGTCAGACACAACTAAGCGATTTTCACTTTCACTTTTCTGAGGTACGGAGGGTTAGCACTTCAACATGTATATTTTGATGACAAAACTCACCCCATAATAGAAGGCAGAACAACTGTCTTTATAATTTGAAGAACTCTCTTGTAGAGGATTTGATCCATACAGCCCAAAGGGTAGACTTAAGAAAATTGTAGCCACTTATAGAGAACTTCCTAAGAGTTACAGATTTATCCCTTGTGACTCCCATCCTTAAAGCTGCTGAAGAAGAGGAGGTGTGACTCCTGGGGTTAGAACTGGGGGGAATTCCTTCCTTAGCAGGAGATCAGGCTGCAGACCTCTGGTCACTCTCAGTGGACTCAATTCCATGTGTCACTGCCCTCTAGTACCTGGCACGAGGGAACCATTTTTAACCAGGCAGAGATTTAAGCGGCTGTTTCCAAGAGGCAATATAAGCAGACGAGCCCCACAATAATACAGGCTGCTCATGAGAAATGGAGTGTGAATTGCAGACCCAGGAAATGAGTGTAAATTCAGCAGCTATGTTAATTTTTAATTGAAAAAAAAAAAAAGCCTATCCCAGACAGAAAGAATAGAAGAGGAGTGTACTTTGCATAGCACTATAGAAAGCATTTGTTAGCACTGCCGAGACACATGGCATAGTCTTGTTGCCTCTGCCATCCTTGCGATTGAGATGGGAAGGATTTCTACAGGGACTGATGCTGCTGGCTGCCTCCATAGATAACGAAGGTCATGGTTTATGGGCACAAACGACTCTGCTCCAGAATATCTTCATTGGTATGCAGGCATGGAAATTCAGCAGCCAGCCCAACTCCCTCCTATTTTTCTGGACAGTTTTATATTCAAATGGAGTAGCTGGAAGATAGAAAGGTGTCAGCGGAAGAGAAATGACACTTATTAGGCACCTATTATGTGCCAGTCATTGGTCTCATTGAATTATGGAAGCCTTGGACTACATGATTGATGGGGTTAGTACGTGTGTGTGTGTGTGTGTACTTGCACACAAGTCAGCACATTTGTGAACTAGATAGAGAAGTGGAGGGTGAGAGAAAAAGTTCAAAGTACTTAGAAAATGGGAAGATAATGGACCAAAATGTGCATAATAAGAGTGGAGATCCAGGACTAGCCTTATGAGATGATGAATTAGGTAGCTTCTTTGGGGGCTAGTAGGGAAGTTCCTGCCTCCAACAGGTGTATCCAGCCTAGATGGAAGAGTGGATGCTACAACTGTGCAGATTGTTGAAAGAATAAAGTAGGAATCAAGGCTTCCCATGTGGCGTTAATAGTAAAGAATCCATCTGTCAATGCAGGAGCCATGGGTTCAATCCCTGGGCTGAGAAGATCCCCTGGAGGAGGGCACGGCAACATACTCCAATATTCTTGCCTGGAGAATCCCACAGACAGAGGAGCCAGGTGGACTAAGGTCTATAGGCTTGCAAAGAGTCGGACATGACTGAAGCAACTTAGCGCATGCACACACGCACACACACAGTGATTCCATGAGCCATCTCTAGGAATAGGCTGAAAACCTTAATCTCTCCTGAGAGCATCCATCTGGCATCACCCATGGCTGCAGTTCATCTATGCTGGATGCCCTGCCATTCCCTTACCCTTCACCGGGTTCAAATTGAGTCCACCTGCCAGGCTCCAAAAGCAGTTTCTACTCTGACTTCACTAATGCATGCATACCTCCAAGATATTGTGGGTTCAGTTCCTGGCCATCACAGTAAAGCAAGTATCTCAATAAAGTGAATCATGCAAATTCTTTGATTTCCCAGTACATACGAAAGTTACACTTACACTAGACTGTAGTCTATTATAAAGAGTGCATTACGTCTAAAAAACAATGTATATACCTTAATTTAAAAAATGCTTCTTTGCTAAGAAATGCTAACCACCAGCTAAGCTCTTCATGAGTCATAATCTTTTTGCAATCAAAGATCACATCCCATCAAAACAAAAATAATAATAATAATGAAAATTTTGAAATATTGCCAGAATCACCAAGACATAATATAGAAACACAAAGTAAGCAGATGCTGTTGGAAAAAATGATGCCAATAGTCTTTCCATACTCAGGGTTGCCACAAACCTTCAATTTGTTGAAAAAATAATAATAATAAAGTGAAGTGCAATAAAATAAGGCATGACTGAATTGTCAGAAGCACCAACATTCTCCGTGCTCAATAGCAGGACAACCGCTTTGGATTTCCTCATCTCCACATCAGTCACTTCCCAAATCCGACTAATAGTTTCTGTATAATATCTCCCCACATTTTTACTGTTACTGCCCTGTCCCTAGGCAAGGGTCCAATCTACATATTCCTCAGAGCAACTCAACAGTTGGCTGTTCAAACAAAGCCTTCTATGATCTAGCCCTATCCTACCTCATAAACCAATGGCCCACCCGCCCATCGCTCACTTAAACGAGCCTCTTCCTTCTATTCACTGGCCCGCTTTAAGCCAGGCTCCATTCCTTCACCCACACCATTTCATCCATCTGGTTTTCCATTTTCCCTATGTATGCATTCACCCCCTCCCTCTCACTGCCCATTCATTCATTCAACAAACATTACAGTAAGTGTCAACAACATGCTGTCAACCTTCTAGGTGCTGGGGATCCAGTGATGATCAGGACAAAGTTTCTCTGTTCTGGGAGATTACGTTCTAGGGAGGAAGTTGTCAACTAAAGCCTGGATGAAGGGATGAAGAATGGCAGAGTGTGTGTGTGTGTGTGTGTGTGTGTGTGTGTGTGTGTGTGTGTGT